>JAVJIX010000028.1:8735000-8825057 GCA_036785185.1 Paratrypauchen microcephalus
AGTCATAGTCATAGTTTGCTTTATTGTCGAAAAACCACATGTACATGTACATAGAGTAATTCGAAATTTCGTTTCCCCGCTAACCAGGCAGGTCAGTGGCAGGCAGTGATAAAAGCAAAAAGTTTATTTTTAGTTTATTTTTTGATTGCTAAATTCCATGTGTGGTAGATAGAGACATGCACATCCAATAAAAATTGTGACTGTGTGCTATGTTCAAAGACAAAAATTGTACAAAAGAAAAAAAGCAGATACACACTGCAGTTATTTGGAGTTCCCAAAGTTTTATTTATTTATAATATGTATATATAAAATTTGCTGATCTGTTTTTTCTTATGTACATCTTTTGTACACACATCCATGTGTGTTATTCATAGTTTTGATGCCCTCAGTGAGAATCTACAATGGAAATAAAGAAGAATCATAAATGAAAAAGTGTTTCCTAACTTTTGACCTGTAGTGTACCTCAGTCACCTTTGTTGTTTAGACAATTAATCGGTTTCTTAGTCCACCAAAACTTTTATGAGTTCAACTAATCGTTTTATTTAGATTATAAGAATTTATATGGGACAACAGCAGAAAGGAGACATTAATGAGTTACTGAGTTAGCTGAAGATTTAGATTTTTTTTTAATATATATATTTATTTGCAGTGTTGGGAAAGTTCATTTTCTACATGAACTAGTTCAAAGTTCAGTTCACACATGAACTGAACTAGTTCGTTCATAGTTCATAATTGTTTATAGTTAGTAGTTCGTTCATAGTTCCAAAAAATGAACTAGTTCATAGTTCTTTTTTTTAATACATTTCTGTGAGCTATTATTTTTCAATATCATTGCCAAAGCCCATATAGAACCATAGACAGCAATTATTATATCAGTTTTAACAATCAAACCATGTGTTATTCCCTTCCTCACCGACCTTGTCATAGAGCTCTTTTAAATGTTCATATGACGAATCCTTGCTGCTCCTACCTGCTACAGTCGTGTCCATAAGCCGTTTCCCAATTCAGCAAGTTCAAGGGAGAACAAGGAGCAGACCACCCGGCTCATTGAGCTGAGGCGGGACCTGTTCAATTTCGCAGACGGCCATGTGGTCCACGGACTGCACTCAGGGCTGAGCGAGTATACACCGCCTCGACTGCAGGCTGAGACCACACTCCGAACCACGCACACTCTAAACTGGGAAACAGCTCATGTCTCCATGCTGCCTTTTTTATTCTGTCTTGCTTCGATGACACATGCGGCGATGCGACGCTGGTGTTGCAAAATGAAATGTTTTCCCACGGGATTTCGCCTGGAACACTACAGAAATCTGAGACCCTATTGAACGAAGTTAAGTAGATAGCGTGTGTCGTTCACAGACACCAGTATGAACTCGTTCACAGTTCGTACATCAGGCAGTAATACAGTGCGTTCAGTTCACATTCGCCCAAAATATGAACGCGTTCATGAACTATCGTTCAGTGAACGCGTTCAGGGACAACACTGTATATTTGTATGTAAAAAGACAGATTAAACTCAATCACAAGTTTAATATTTCTGTATTATTTTTTCCTAATACACCTGTGTAGGTGTAGTGCAGTTTGGGTCAGATACAAATTGAGTTAGTTTTGAGAGCTTTTGCCATGGTCCCCTTTTTAGATGGGCAGAACATGCCTGCAGTCGACCAAGAATTTAGTCGACAACAGCTCTACAGTAATATATCATTTTTAAATGACTACATTATAATACATACAGTATGTCTTTTACTTTTGGTCATTTGTAAGTTTCAAGTCATAAATGATAGCATTTTTTTTCAGGCAGAGGGGATTGAGATGATGAAGACCCATAACCTGCTGCTCTGCCCTAAAGGTAAGATCAAATATTAGTGCCATGTATTATTATAACAAAATCTGACTGTATTTTTCTAACTGTAAAATACAGAGGAGACCCTGACTGAAGAGATTGAAGTTCAACTCCCTGAAAATGTGATTGTTGGATCTGCTCGAGCTGCAGTGTCTGTGCTGGGTAAGAGTTTACAAAAAATATATATGGCAGTAATCAATTTTCTTCATTATGCCAATGTGCGAAAAAGTACAATATAAAACTGCAAAATTGTATGTCTTTATTTATTTATAATTTTATTTAGCAAATAGTAGCCATTTGATTTACAAATTTGCAGATATGATTGCTTAAAGCAAGCCTATTATACAAAATCAACTTTTCAGAGCCAGCAGTGTACGTGTACGCCCACTGCTCTGTACTCACTTTGTTCTCCAATTTTATTTTCTTAATCTATGATACGCAGAGGATTGGGCAGCATTGCATAGTGATTTTGGTACAAATGAAAAAAATGGCATACACCCAACCATACAAAACTGTAATAATAAGAAGATTTGTCCAGGTGACATTTTGGGCAGAGCCATGAAGAACCTGGACGGTCTGCTGCGGATGCCTTATGGCTGCGGGGAGCAGAACATGGCTCTTCTGGCCCCAAACATTTACATTATGGAGTATCTGAAAAACACAAACCAGCTCACAGCAGAGCTCAAGGAGAAGGCCACACGCTATCTGGTCAGCGGTGAGTGAAACCCATTTTAATGGTGCATTAACACTTTTTGGTTTAGTCCTGATGTAGACTTTGCGTAGTGTCTATTGCCTCTCAAATATCGCTGTATCTCTCACAATGTTGTTGATTTTTATGTCCCAGGTTACCAGAGGCAGCTGAACTACAAGCACAGTGATGGCGCCTACAGCACTTTTGGAACAGGATCAGGAAACACATGGTGGGTACATTTAAAGGACTCCTATTATTAGGAGTGGCACGGTATATGTATTCGTATTGAACCGTCGCGGTACGAGGGTCACGGTTCGGTGCGCGCATTTTGACGGAGAATATACGGTACAATGAAATTCTTACTTTGCTGCCCACACTGGATGCCCAGAGTATACAAAAAAATTAAAATAGATAAATAAGATAAAGAGAAGCATGTAAAAAATATAATCAAATAGAAACAATCTTTACAGAATATACACTATGAAAAATATAGGCTAGGAGCTTTTAATCATGTTATAGCTATTCCCCCTTCTTATTTACCCTCTCGAAGTTGTATTTGGAGTGATTTGTGCATGTTTGAGTAATCTTTTATTACTTATTTTCAAGAATTCATAACATGTGTTCACAAACCACCGGCATACTCCTAGTTCTGTACTACCTACTTTGTTCTGCAATATTTATTTTCTCAATCAGTGATACACGTAGCATTCAGCAGCACAGGGTATTTTAACTATATAGCAAGCTCAAGCACAATATGTGTTCTTTAAGAAGACATATTAAGGTTTTTTTGTGGAATTAATATTGAACTATAATATAAGTTTTACATTTTGTTAATTGTTAATATTGATTTAAAATGTCTTAAAGATAGAAATTGGGCCATTGACATTCTGTTCAAAACTGGGGAACAACTTTACTAGCTGCTCTTCATCTTAAGCAGCAGTTTTATATAGTTTATATATAGTTTTATATAGTTCCAGAAGTCAGATTTTTTTTTTTTAAATCATTACAGGGTAGTGAGCAGAGATGGGGGTAGAAAACAGGCATTTTCTGTGCACTCAAATTCAGTTGTGAACGATATGTCCCCTTAAAACTTTCTGTAAATATTGTACGGTACAAGTTGCAGAGTAGTTAGTATTTCTGCCTCTAACAAAAGACTTGCAGAACTGTCAGTACTGTAAAGCAATGAATGCAGTGGAGATCATGACTACATTATAGATTTAGCCTTTTTATGTATGTATTCATTTATCTATTTATTCCTCAGGCTGACTGCTTTTGTCCTGAGATCCTTTGTGAAAGCCCAAAACTTTATTTTCATTGACCCAGCAAATATTCAGGAATCAAAGGCGTGGCTGGAGTCGAAACAGATGCCAAGTGGTTGCTTTGCTCAAGTTGGAAAATTATTTAACAACCGAATGAAGGTAAAAAATAAACATTATATTTGACTGTAAACCACTTAAAATACAATTAGTTATACTGTTTGAAAACACACTGACTTATGCATGTTTTAAGGGAGGAGTTTCTGATGAAGTAACATTGACGGCCTACATAACTGCTGCTCTGTTGGAGATGGAAGTGCCTGTCGATGTGAGTATAAAACCATATATTTGCTACAATAACAGATTAAATAAAATTAAAGATATTATTTGTTCATCTTTTTATGTTATTTTACTTGTTTTATTTCATTGACATTTTTTTCAAAATAGCAATAGTAGTATTGTATCAGTCATTGAGGATGGACCACCAGATTCATAGATTCATGGGTTTCATCATATATGCAACTTTTTCCTCATTCAGCAGATATAATGGGTTTGAAATTGTTAATCTTTATGGCAACAATCCCAGTTTTTAATCACTCTGATATATGGATATATATATATAGAATGTAATTCATAATGAACAAATAGTTAAGATTAAGAATGATTCAGCCTGAGTAACTACTTCATTAACAGGTTAATGCTAGGAGTTTGGGTTAGGGTATTAAAATTTTACTAATCCAGAATCCTTCTTCATAAATTATTTCACTATGATTATGATTTAAGTCTTTCTTTGTGCTTTACTAAGGCCTCTTATTTGTGTAGTTATTATGACATGTTACTCGACCCGGTTATAAAGTATTAAAAATATACTTTACTTTGTGTTTTGTTTTCTTGCATATTTGCAAAGACTGTGAAATTTTTGACATCTTTTATTTCCTGTAGAATCCAGCACTGGACCAGGCCCTGACTTGCCTGAAGTCATCCATGACAGATCTGAGTAACACTTACACCACTGCCTTGATGTCCTATGTCTTCACGTTGGCCAAAGACGCCACAACCAGGGACCAGTTGCTCAAGCACCTGGACACAGTGGGAAAGAGAGACGGTGAGTGGTTTTACTACCATAGGAGTACATGTACTAGTGCATTTTTAAAAAATACTTTTGAGTAATATTGTAAAATTTTAATTCTTTGGACCTTCAGTTTAGTTGTTGTTAAGTTAATAGTACTAGTGTTGCAAGTATGATAGTAGTCAGCTGTTACAACATAAAACATGCACAATTGATGAAAATCACTCATGAAATCACTCAGGGGGTGTTCTACATGTATCTCTATTGGCGAAATGTTCAGCAGTTACCAGACACAGACAAAAATGTTTTAAGATGATGAATGAAAAGACACTGTCTTTTAACAGTAGTGGTAAAAGTATAAATTCAGTTTGTCAACTGGACAAAAGTTTATTTGGTTGAATGCGTTTCGCAGCTCATTCAAGCTGCTTCTTCAGTTCTGAGTAACAGTTACAGTGCCGTGAAAAAGTATTTGCCCCCTTCCTGATTTCTGTGTTTTTTGCATATTTATCACTCAAAACATTGTCAGATCATCAAACCAATTTTAATATCACACAGAAACAACCCAAGGAAAGACAAAATTCAGTTTTTGAATGATGATTCCATTTATTAGTGCACAAAAAAAATCTAAACCTATCTGGCCCTATGTGAAAAAGTAATTGCCCCCTTAATCTAATAGCCAGTTGAGCCTCCTTTGACAGCAATAACTGTAACCAAACGTTTGCGATAATTGGTGAGGAGTCTTTCACACCGCTGGGGAGGGATTTTGGCCCACTCTTCTATGCAGAATTGTTTCAATTCTGCCATATTGGAGGGTTTTCTTGTATGAACTGCCCGTTTAAGGTCACACCACAGCATCTCAATCGGATTTAAATCCGGACTTTGACTTGGCCACTCCAAAACCTTAATTTTGTTTTCTTTGAGCCATTCAGAGGTGGACTTGCTGGTGTGTTTTGGATCATTGTCCTGTTGCATGATCCAAGAGCGCTTGAGTTTGAGGGCACGAACTGATGGCCGGACATTCTCCTTCAGGATCTTCTGGTAAACAGCAGAATTCATTTTTCCGTCAATCACAGCAAGTTGTCCTGGTCCTGAGGCAGCAAAGCAGGCCCAGACCATCACACTGCCACCACCATGCTTTACTGTGGGCACCATGTTCTTTTTATCAAATGCTGTGCCATTTTTACGCCAGATGAAACGGGCTGCAGACCTTCCAAAAAGTTCAATTTTAGACTCATCGGTCCACAAAATGTTTCTCCAAAAGTCTTGAGGGTCATCAAGGTGCTTTTTGGCAAAGGTGAGACGAGCCTTTGTGTTCTTTTGTGAAAGCAGTGGTTTTCTCCTGGGAACTCTTCCATGGATGCCATTTTTGGCCAGTGTTTTTCTAATGGTGGAGTCATGAACACTGACCTTAACTGAGGCCAACGAGGCCTGTAGTTCTTTCGATGTGCGTCTAGGTTCTTTTGTGACTTCCTGAATGAGCCGTCGTCGCACTCTTGGAGTAATCTTAGTTGGTCGACCACTCCTGGGAAGGGTTGCAACTGTTCCCAGTTTCCTCCATTTTTGAATAATGGCTCTGACAGTGGTTCGCTGGAGCCCCAGAGCTTTGGGAATGGCTTTGTAACCTTTTCCTGAATTATAGACTTCTATCACTTTTTTTCTCATTTGTTCTTGAATTTCTTTGGATCGTGGCATGATGTGTTTGTTCTTGAGATGTTGTAGCCAACTTCACTTTGTTTGACAGGAACTATTTAAGTGATTTCTTGATTCAACACAGGTGGTGACAATCAGGTGTGGGTGTGGCATGTAGAACTGAACTAAGTTTTCTCAAAACTGTGGTTAGTCACAGTTAGTTTGTGATTTAACAAGGGGGGGCAATTACTTTTTCACATAGGGCCAGATAGGTTTAGATTTTTTTTGTGCACTAATAAATGGAATCATCATTCAAAAACTGAATTTTGTCTTTCCTTGGGTTGTTTCTGTGTGATATTAAAATTGGTTTGATGATCTGACAATGTTTTGAGTGATAAATATGCAAAAAACACAGAAATCAGGAAGGGGGCAAATACTTTTTCACGGCACTGTACAGTAGTGGTAGATAACTTGCTCATTACTTCTACTTGAGTAATGCTTTTGAAGTTACAGTGCAATAGCAGGAGTACAAACATGAACTGCTTTTAAGGATATTTAAATCAAGAGAAAGACCGTCATTTTAATGTGTGTTTTTGCAGGTGGGTTCCTCCATTGGTCCCAGAGATCTGATGAAACCTCTACCTCTCTCTCTGTGGAGATCAGCTCTTATGTTCTTTTGGCTAAACTCAGCTGCACCCCCAGCAAAGAAGACCTGGGCTATGCTTCCCAAATCGTCCGCTGGTTAACCAAACAGCAGAACTACTATGGAGGCTACAGCTCCACTCAGGTGCAGCAAAAAATCTTATGTGTTATAATTTGTTTCCTGATCAAAAACATGCCTGGAGTTGTTTTTTGTTTTATTCACATATGTTTAACAAAAAAAAAAACTGCACAGTTCTTCTCTCAAGCTGAAAACACTCTGTTTCACGTTGTGATATCATGTGGTAAAACAGGCCTCACCATGTTTTTAAATTCCATACATCACAAGGAATCATTTGGATAATTTAAGGCCTGGACTTGCCAATCTCTACTGGACTGAAGGTCAAAGGTAGACGTACATGACATCACAAGGTGGAACAGAGCATTTTGAGCTTTGAATATGTAGACATAATAATAAACCAGGCTTACTCAGAATTATGTTTTGGATGAGGTAACAGCATTCATATTTCTAGTTTTGATGGCTTAGATTTAAGTCTGTGTTTAATAGTTATCTATACTGCAACTCTTGAATTTCCCCATTATGGAACAAATAGTTTCTTTTCATATCCTTTCTTATAATATCACAAGTCTAACTTAAGCCTAAGTCTACCCCCTCCCTTTACTATTGTACTTTCTTGTATCTACAAATAATGGAGATATTTTTCCCCCATCAATTTTATGTATTTATATGGATGCCTTTTGTCTTAAATGTGACTTCCCTCCTTCAGGACACAGTGGTCGCCCTGCAGGCTCTGTCTCTGTACTCCGCTCTGGTCTACAGCCCTGAAGGTCAGAGCACAGTCACAGTCCAGTCTTCCAGTGGTGAGCTGTTGTTTGAGGTGAACCAGAACAACAAGCTCCTGTATCAGGAGAAAATACTCGACTTGACTGGAAAATACACTGTTGAAGTCAAGGGCAACACCTGCGCCTCCATACAGGTCTGTGAATGCGCCACAGCTTTAAATGTACATTGTGTTATAAAATATTGTTAGGAGTTATTTAAAGGACACATATTATGCAAATAAATTTACCATTTCAAATTGTTTTCTCCTCATCAAATGCATACCTTCAGTTTCCAAAAATTGTCTTTTCTGAGCACTCAAATATACTTTTTCACATTTTCACAGGTAAAAATCTGGACTTCTCCTGCACAGTTCATAAGCCATCACCAAACATTCTGTGGTCAAATTCTATTCACAACAAGCACATGATTCTATTAACATAGCATTCATAGGGCCTAAGGCCATTTCTGTTTCCGCATAGGAAACAGAAATGTACTGGTAGTTTATAAAGTAGGCCTACGTTTTCCAAGCACAGACAATATTTTACGTTCGAAAATGTGAAATACATATGTCAAGGTGATCAAAAGCATGTTTTAAGGGGAATTAAAGATACATAAATGCCCTTCATGCATGTTCTTTAGTAATTCAATACTAATTTTAATAATTTATTCAGGTTTCTGTCATGTACAATATCCCACCCCCCAACGAGAAGTCAACCTTCAGTGTAAAGGTGAATCCAGAGTCCGACTGTGACAGCAACTTTCTCAGACCCAGAACAAACCTCAAGATCAAATCCCTGTAAGATCTAAATGATAGCTGATGCATATAATAACTTGCTTCATTTGTGTCGGTTTGTGACTGAATTTACTCTCCTTTATAGTTACAACGGGCAACAGGATTCCACCAACATGGCCATCATTGATATTAAAGTGCTCTCTGGATTCACTGTAGATTCTGAGTCTCTAAATGCGGTAAGTTATTGTACAAAATAAATATATAATTATTATTATCATATTTTTTTATTGTGTGGTATTCATTTCACACTTGTCCTGATCTGGTCCCAGTTTAGTCCTGTTATAGACCTGGTCCTGCTCTAGCCCAAATATAGGCCCTGGTTTAGTCACAATATAATTTAGTTAAGATATGGGCTAATATAGGTTAAGTTAGTAGTTGTGGTTAGAATCATTCTTCAGGAAATTAATATTAAATCAAAGTAATATCAGTTGTTCTCGATGTACAAGATATTGAGAGGTTTTGTAGTTGATAATTTTACACTTGATTTTGCTGATGTTTAATAATCTGGTTTAGACTAGTTTAGTCCTAGTATACACCCGTTTTAGCGAATTTGCATAACTTGTACATCATAATTGGGATTTAATTGGGTCTGAACCAGGACTAGAACAGGATCAAACCAAGTTTTCATCAGGACTAAACTGGCCTCAAACCAGGATCAAAACAAGACCAAAAGTGTGAACTGAACCTCAGTCTAGACCTGACTTTATCCTGGTTTTGTCTCTTGATTTAAATCTTAGCTAGTCAACATTTAGTCAAATTTTTCCATGTAAGTCCCTATATCCTTTTATAACTTCTGTCCTTGTGGGTTTTTAGCTGAAAAGAGCTTTATTAGTGGAGCGGGTTGAGCAGGACAAAGATCACATTATGGTCTATCTGAATGAGGTGAGTAAAAGCTGGCCTAATATATGTTTTTTTAAAGTGTTTAAATGTTTTTTGGTTTTTTTTTTAAGCTTCCAAAAGGCCTTCCTATTAATCACGAATTGCTGCTGATACAAGAATTCCCAGTACGCAACCTGAAGCCCGCTGTGGTTAAGCTTTACGACTACTACCAGCCAAGTACGTCAGATGGATTTCTATATTCTTTTTCTCATACTTCATGTAAATTGGTAGCACTTAAAGATGATTTAGCCTATAAAGTTTGCAATTAAGTTAAAATACTACTTTACTCAAATTTCAGGTGACAAAGATGAGACCGAGTACATTTTCCCCTGTGCTTGAGGTAAGAAGTTAAAAAAAAAATCCTAAATCTCAACAAATTTAAGTTTTCAGGTGATTATTTAAACATATGACTATAATTGTTACTTCTCTTCTAGTTTGAAGAACAAAGGTTCACCATCCTTTGGTTGTCTGAACTCTAAATAGAAAGTGCCTTTGCGATAAACATGCCATGTATTGGTGTTACTTTGGAACAAATGTTACGCTTTATGCAATAATTTTTGTATTTTGTGGAACAAGGTGTTTGTGAACAATAAACTGGTCCTCTGAGGTCACATGGTGTCTTGCAATCGTTATTTATTGTGGTTAATAAAATGTTTATACTATTCCATTGAGTCATATTATTCACTGTTCAACTTGCGTGTTAATTCACCTTTATGTAAACAACACATGATACAAGTAAGCTACACCACACACATACACTGAAGTGAAGCTTTGGTAGAAGAGACAAGTGCCTTGAGATTTGACCAGGATCTACATAAGAAATTGATTAATTAAAAGTATTAATAAAATTGATTCTTTTTATGGAATCATTGCAAAGCTGATCAGTTCTTAAGTTTACTAAATGTTTTAAGTCGCGACAGTTTAAATTTTAAAAGATTCCATCCAAGGCAGTATATAAATTATTCCACTAGATGGCGCTATTTTCATCTTATATTTTCTTTTCGATGCACAATGATAATCAAAAAGTCATTAAAAAGTCACCATCTTTATTCTGAGGGTTAGTACACAATATCTTACACAATATCTACCACACTTATGGATTGACAATGCGTAACACATTCAAAAATAATAAAAATAATTGCTGCAAGCAGCAATGTGGGGCAAAGCACCGAAGGTGCATGTAGGCCTCAGCATGTAGGCCGCATGCAGGGTCTGACAGGGTCTAACAGGGTATTTAGACCCTGTCAGACTCAGAAACAGGGTTTAACAGGGTCTAACAGAGTCTGACCGGGTCTAACAGAGTCTGACAGGGTCTAACAGAGGCTAACAGGGTTTAACAGGGTCTAACAGTTTAACACCTCAAAGACAGATCGGTTGCTAGGTGCGTTGCTAGGCAATTCCTGAAAATTCCTGCAACTTTGACCTGCTGGTGGCACCAGACGGTTGGAGCTGGGGGCCTATAAATTGCTGTGGGTAATGAGGAGACTGGCTGGAAGGTGCATGCAAAATTTCACAACTTTTTACCAGACGGTTCTAGGGGTTGCCATAGACTCCTCATGTTTAGGAGAATAATGTATAATTAAAGCCGCAAGCGGCGTTGGTCGGGACCTCGCACCTGCGTTTGTTCGTCTTACTGAGACGCACAGCCATACCAAATTTCGTGTGCCTGGCACAATTATCTCACTTCCTGTTGGGCGTGGCCATGACATTGTAGATACCCTGTCAGAACAGACCCTGTCAGACCCTGTCAGACCCTGTCAGACTCTGTTAGACCCTGTCAGACTCTGTTAGACCCTGTCAGACCCTGCATGTGGCCTACATGCTGAGGCCTACATGAACCTTCGATGCTTGTCCCCACATTGCTGCTTGCAGCTATATCAGATCAAAGGTACAAAGATCAAAGACCTTTGATCAGGGCGTTGCCTAGCAACAAATACCTCCCATTCATAACTCATCACTCCCATTCAATAAATACCTAACTTTATCGATCCGCCGTATTGTCATATTACCGCCTATTTGAAAATCCTTCGCAATTTAACATCTCCAACGTCTTAAGATTATGTTCACCAAAATTTAAGCCTATCTGAGGTACGGTGTAGGAGAAGTGTTTCAAATTCCATACCTAAATTTATCGATCCGCCGTATCGTCATATTACCACCTATTTGAAAATCCTTCGCAATTTAACATCTCCAACATCTTAAGATTATGTTCACCAAAATTTAAGCCCATCTGAGGTACGGTGTAGGAGAAGTGTTTCAAATTCCATTCTATGTCCAATACCCCAAAATCACACAAAAGGCCAATTATCTCACTTCCTGTTGGGCGTGGCCATGACATTGCAGTGAGGCATTTGTTCGTCTTATTGAGATACACGTCCCTACCGAATTTCGTGCGCCTATCTTAAACGGTATGCCAGCCCCGAAAGACAACGCGCTAGGGGGCGCTATCGAGCTCCTGGGGGTCACTGGGGGACGAGACTTTGTGTGGTCGTACTGGCAGGACTTTGTGATGCCCGTGCAAAGTTTCGTTCGTTTTGAAGCATGGGAACATGCTCAAAATTGCCCCAGCGTGTATGAACAAGAATAATAATAATAATAATTAAAGCCGCAAGCGGCGTTGGTCGGGACCTCGCACCTGCGTTTGTTCGTCTTACTGAGACGCACACCCATACCAAATTTCGTGTGCCTGGCACAATTATCTCACTTCCTGTTGGGCGTGGCCAAAGACAGATCAAAGGTACAAAGATCAAAGATCTTTGATCAGGGCGTTGCCTAGCAACACATACCTCCCATTCATAACTCATAACTCCCATTCAATAAATACCTAACTTTATCGATCCGCCGTATCGTCATATTAACGCCTATTTGAAAATCCTTCGCAATTTAACATCTCCAACGTCTTAAGATTATGTTCACCAAAATTTAAGCCTATCTGAGGTACGGTGTAGGAGAAGTGTTTCAAATTCCATACCTAACTTTATCGATCCGCCGTATCGTCATATTACCGCCTATTTGAAAATCCTTCGCAATTTAACATCTCCAACGTCTTAAGATTATGTTCACCAAAATTTAAGCCCATCTGAGGTACGGTGTAGGAGAAGTGTTTCAAATTCCATTCTATGTCAAATACCCCAAAATCACACAAAAGGCCAATTATCTCACTTCCTGTTGGGCGTGGCCATGACATTGCAGTGAGGCATTTGTTCGTCTTATTGAGATACACGTCCCTACCGAATTTCGTGCGCATATCTTAAACGGTATGCCAGCCCCGAAAGACAACGCGCTAGGGGGCGCTATCGAGCTCCTGGGGGTCACTGGGGGACGGGACTTTGTGTGGTCGTACTGGCAGCACTTTGTGATGCCCGTGCAAAGTTTCGTTCGTTTTGAAGCATGGGAACATGCTCAAAATTGCCCCAGCGTGTATGAACAAGAATAATAATAATAATACGGAAACAAAGCAACTTCAATAGGGACCTTCGTGCCCCTTCGGGCTCGGTCCCTAATTAAAGCCGCAAGCGGCGTTGGTCGGGACCTCGCACCTGCGTTTGTTCGTCTTACTGAGACGCACAGCCATACGAAATTTCGTGTGCCTGGCACAATTATCTCACTTCCTGTTGGGCGTGGCCATGACATTGTAGATACCCTGTCAGAACAGACCCTGTCAGACCCTGTCAGACCCTGTCAGACTCTGTTAGACCCTGTCAGACCCTGCATGTGGCCTACATGCTGAGGCCTACATGAACCTTCGATGCTTGTCCCCACATTGCTGCTTGCAGCTATATCAGATCAAAGGTACAAAGATCAAAGACCTTTGATCAGGGCGTTGCCTAGCAACAAATACCTCCCATTCATAACTCATCACTCCCATTCAATAAATACCTAATTTTATCGATCCGCCGTATCGTCATATTACCGCCTATTTGAAAATCCTTCGCAATTTAACATCTCCAACGTCTTAAGATTATGTTCACCAAAATTTAAGCCTATCTGAGGTACGGTGTAGGAGAAGTGTTTCAAATTCCATACCTAACTTTATCGATCCGCCGTATCGTCATATTACCGCCTATTTGAAAATCCTTCGCAATTTAACATCTCCAACGTCTTAAGATTATGTTCACCAAAATTTAAGCCCATCTGAGGTACGGTGTAGGAGAAGTGTTTCAAATTCCATTCTATGTCCAATACCCAAAAATCACACAAAAGCCCAATTATCTCACTTCCTGTTGGGCGTGGCCATGACATTGCAGTGAGGCGTTTGTTCGTCTTATTGAGATACACGTCCCTACCGAATTTCGTGCGCCTATCTTAAACGGTATGCCAGCCCCGAAAGACAACGCGCTAGGGGGCGCTATCGAGCTCCTGGGGGTCACTGGGGGACGGGACTTTGTGTGGTCGTACTGGCAGCACTTTGTGATGCCCGTGCAAAGTTTCGTTCGTTTTGAAGCATGGGAACATGCTCAAAATTGCCCCAGCGAGTGTGAACAAGAACAAGAATAATAATAATTAAAGCCGCAAGCGGCGTTGGTCGGGACCTCGCACCTGCGTTTGTTCGTCTTACTGAGACGCACAGCCATACCAAATTTCGTGTGCCTGGCACAATTATCTCACTTCCTGTTGGGCGTGGCCATGACATTGTAGATACCCTGTCAGAACAGACCCTGTCAGACCCTGTCAGACTCTGTTAGACCCTGTCAGACCCTGCATGTGGCCTACATGCTGAGGCCTACATGAACCTTCGGTGCTTGGCCCCACATTGCTGCTTGCAGCTATATCAGATCAAAGGTACAAAGATCAAAGACCTTTGATCAGGGCGTTGCCTAGCAACAAATACCTCCCATTCATAACTCATCACTCCCATTCAATAAATACCTAACTTTATCGATCCGCCGTATTGTCATATTACCGCCTATTTGAAAATCCTTCGCAATTTAACATCTCCAACGTCTTAAGATTATGTTCACCAAAATTTAAGCCTATCTGAGGTACGGTGTAGGAGAAGTGTTTCAAATTCCATACCTAACTTTATCGATCCGCCGTATCGTCATATTACCACCTATTTGAAAATCCTTCGCAATTTAACATCTCCAACATCTTAAGATTATGTTCACCAAAATTTAAGCCAATCTGAGGTTCGGTGTAGGAGAAGTGTTTCAAATTCCATTCTAAGTCAAATACCCCAGAATCACACAAAAGGCCAATTATCTCACTTCCTGTTGGGCGTGGCCATGACATTGCAGTGAGGCATTTGTTCGTCTTATTGAGATACACATCCCTACCGAATTTCGTGCGCCTATCTTAAACGGTATGCCAGCCCCGAAAGACAACGCGCTAGGGGGCGCTATCGAGCTCCTGGGGGTCACTGGGGGACGAGACTTTGTGTGGTCGTACTGGCAGCACTTTGTGATGCCCGTGCAAAGTTTCGTTCGTTTTGAAGCATGGGAACATGCTCAAAATTGCCCCAGCGTGTATGAACAAGAATAATTAAAGCCGCAAGCGGCGTTGGTCGGGACCTCGCACCTGCGTTTGTTCGTCTTACTGAGACGCACACCCATACCGAATTTCGTGTGCCTGGCACAATTATCTCACTTCCTGTTGGGCGTGGCCATGACATTGTAGATACCCTGTCAGAACAGACCCTGTCAGACCCTGTCAGACCCTGTCAGACCCTGTCAGACTCTGTTAGACCCTGTCAGACTCTGTCAGACCCTGTCAGACCCTGCATGTGGCCTACATGCTGAGGCCTACATGAACCTTCGATGCTTGTCCCCACATTGCTGCTTGCAGCTATATCAGATCAAAGGTACAAAGATCAAAGACCTTTGATCAGGGCGTTGCCTAGCAACAAATACCTCCCATTCATAACTCATCACTCCCATTCAATAAATACCTAATTTTATCAATCCGCCGTATCGTCATATTACCGCCTATTTGAAAATCCTTCGCAATTTAACATCTCCAACGTCTTAAGATTATGTTCACCAAAATTTAAGCCTATCTGAGGTACGGTGTAGGAGTAGTGTTTCAAATTCCATACCTAACTTTATCGATCCGCCGTATCGTCATATTACCGCCTATTTGAAAATCCTTCGCAATTTAACATCTCCAACGTCTTAAGATTATGTTCACCAAAATTTAAGCCCATCTGAGGTACGGTGTAGGAGAAGTGTTTCAAATTCCATTCTATGTCCAATACCCAAAAATCACACAAAAGCCCAATTATCTCACTTCCTGTTGGGCGTGGCCATGACATTGCAGTGAGGCGTTTGTTCGTCTTATTGAGATACACGTCCCTACCGAATTTCGTGTGCCTATCTTAAACGGTATGCCAGCCCCGAAAGACAACGCGCTAGGGGGCGCTATCGAGCTCCTGGGGGTCACTGGGGGACGGGACTTTGTGTGGTCGTACTGGCAGCACTTTGTGATGCCCGTGCAAAGTTTCGTTCGTTTTGAAGCATGGGAACATGCTCAAAATTGCCCCAGCGAGTGTGAACAAGAACAAGAATAATAATAATTAAAGCCGCAAGCGGCGTTGGTCGGGACCTCGCACCTGCGTTTGTTCGTCTTACTGAGACGCACAGCCATACGAAATTTCGTGTGCCTGGCACAATTATCTCACTTCCTGTTGGGCGTGGCCATGACATTGTAGATACCCTGTCAGAACAGACCCTGTCAGACCCTGTCAGACTCTGTTAGACCCTGTCAGACTCTGTCAGACCCTGTCAGACCCTGCATGTGGCCTACATGCTGAGGCCTACATGAACCTTCGATGCTTGTCCCCACATTGCTGCTTGCAGCTATATCAGATCAAAGGTACAAAGATCAAAGACCTTTAATCAGGGCGTTGCCTAGCAACAAATACCTCCCATTCATAACTCATCACTCCCATTCAATAAATACCTAATTTTATCGATCCGCCGTATCGTCATATTACCGCCTATTTGAAAATCCTTCGCAATTTAACATCTCCAACGTCTTAAGATTATGTTCACCAAAATTTAAGCCTATCTGAGGTACGGTGTAGGAGAAGTGTTTCAAATTCCATACCTAACTTTATCGATCCGCCGTATCGTCATATTACCGCCTATTTGAAAATCCTTCGCAATTTAACATCTCCAACGTCTTAAGATTATGCTTACCAAAATTTATGCCCATCTGAGGTACGGTCTAGGAGACCCCCCACTGGGGGTCCCCCAGTGGGGGGTCTCCCAGGGACCCCCAGGTCCCCCAGGGACGAGACTTTGTGTGGTCGTACTGGCAGCACTTTGTGATGCCCGTGCAAAGTTTCGTTTGTTTTGAAGCATGGGAACATGCTCAAAATTGCCCCAGCGTGTATGAACAAGAATAATAATAATACGGAAACAAAGCAACAACAATAGGGACCTTCGTCCCCCTTCGGGCTCGGTCCCTAATTAAAGCCGCAAGCGGCGTTGGTCGGGACCTCGCACCTGCGTTTGTTCGTCTTACTGAGACGCACACCCATACCGAATTTCGTGTGCCTGGCACAATTATCTCACTTCCTGCTGGGCGTTGCCAAAGACAGATCAAAGGTACAAAGATCAAAGACCTTTGATCAGGGCGTTGCCTAGCAACAAATACCTCCCATTCATAACTCATAACTCCCATTCAATAAATACCTAACTTTATCGATCCGCCGTATCGTCATATTACCGCCTATTTGAAAATCCTTCGCAATTTAACATCTCCAACGTCTTAAGATTATGTTCACCAAAATTTAAGCCCATCTGAGGTACGGTGTAGGAGAAGTGTTTCAAATTCCATTCTATGTCAAATACCCCAAAATCACACAAAAGGTCAATTATCTCACTTCCTGTTGGGCGTGGCCATGACATTGCAGTGAGGCGTTTGTTCATCTTATTGAGATACACGTCCCTACCGAATTTCGTGCGCCTATCTTAAACGGTATGCCAGCCCCGAAAGACAACACGCTAGGGGGCGCTATCGAGCTCCTGGGGGTCCCCGGGGGACGGGACTTTTTGTGGTCGTACTGGCAGCACTTTGTGATGCCCGTGCAAAGTTTCGTTCGTTTTGAAGCATGGGAACATGCTCAAAATTGCCCCAGCGAGTGTGAACAAGAACAAGAATAATAATAATTAAAGCCGCAAGCGGCGTTGGTCGGGACCTCGCACCTGCGTTTGTTCGTCTTACTGAGATGCACACCCATATCGAATTTCGTGTGCCTGGCAAAAATGGTAAGCCATATCGGACAATTTTTCCCGTGAGGGGCTCAGCTAGCGGTAGATTTCTGACAGTTCACTGGCCTGTCATATGGGGGCGCTATGTCAGACTTACAGTTATTTGGCATGAAAATCTTGGTAGTCCTCATCTACATTACCCTGTGAAGTTTTAGTCTGAGGAAGAACTCCAAATTCAATAAAAACCTCCCATTCATAACTCCCATTCAATAAATACCTAAGTTTATCGATCCGCCGTATCGTCATATTACTGACTATTTGAAAATCCTTCGCAATTTAACATCTCCAACGTCTTAAGATTATGTTCACCAAAATTTAAGCCCATCTGAGGTACGGTGTAGGAGAAGTGTCTGCTAAATGAAGTGGTGACACACCTCCTATTGCATTTGGCACTTTCAAATGGTAGCAAAATTCATAAGGCTGCCATTTTGTCATCTTACAAGATATCAAAAATCCCTTCGCAATTTAACATCTCCATTGTCTTGAGCTAATGTACACCAAAATTTACGCCCATCTGATGTACGGTGTAGGAGGAGTGTTTTAAAATCCATTGTATGTCTTATCACACAAAATCGCAATACAAGTCTTTTTATCTCACTTCCTGTTGGGCGTGGCCATGACATTGTAATTACAATTTTGTTCATCTTAGTGAGATACACACCCATACCAACTTTCGTGTGTCTGGCTGAAATCGTATGCCACCCACGATCCTCTTTGTGTTAAAATGCTCATTTGCTATACATTTTCTGACAGTTCACTGGCCTGTCATATGGGGGCGCTATGTCAGACTGCCAGTTATTTGGCATGAAAATCTTGGTAGTCCTCATCTACATTACCCTGTGAAGTTTTAATCTGAGGAAGAACTCCAAATTCAATAAATATCTCCCATTCATAATTCATAACTCGCATTCAATAAATACCTAAGTTTATCGATCCGCCGTATCGTCATATTACCGCCTATTTGAAAATCCTTCGCAATTTATCATTTCCAATGTCTTAAGATTATGTTCACCAAAATTTAAGCCCATCTGAGGTTCGGTGTAGGAGAAGTGTTTCAAATTCCATTGTCTGTCCAATATTACAAAATCACACAAAATGCCAATTATCTCACTTCCTGTTGGGCGTGGCCATGACATTGCAGTGAGGCGTTTGTTCGACTTATTGAGATACACGTCCCTACCGAATTTCGTGCGCCTATCTTAAACGGAACCCCAAATTCAATAAATAACTCCCATCCATAACTCATAACTCATACCTAAATTTATTGATCCGCTGTATCGTCATATTACCGCCTATTGGAAAATCCTTCGCAATTTAACATCTCCAACATCTTAAGATTATGTTCACCAAAATTTAAGCCCATCTGAGGTACGGTGTAGGAGAAGTGTTTCAAATTCCATTGTATGTCAAATTTCATAAAAGGCCAATTATCTCACTTCCTGTTGGGCGTGGACATGACATTGCAGTGAGGCGTTTGTTTGTCTTATTGAGATACACGTCCCTACCGAATTTCGTGCGCCTATCTTAAACGGTATGCCAGCCCCGAAAGACAACGCGCTAGGGGGCGCTATCGAGCTCCTGGGGGTCACCAGGGGACGGGTATTTTTGGAGGCGTAGCTGCCGCCCTACGTGATGCCCCTGCAAAGTCACGTTCGTTTTGAAGCATGGGAACATGCTCCAAATTGCCCAAAAGCGTGTGAACAAGAACAAGAATAATAATAATTAAAGCCGCAAGCGGCGTTGGTCGGGACCTCGCACCTGCGTTTGTTCGTCTTACTGAGACGCACACCCATACCGAATTTCGTGTGCCTGGCAAAAATGGTAAGCCATATCGGACAATTTTTCCTGTTAGGGGCTCAGCTAGCGGTAGATTTCTGACAGTTCACTGGCCTGTCATATGGGGGCGCTATGTCAGACTGCCAGTTATTTGGCATGAAAATCTTGGTAGTCCTCATCTACATTACCCTGTGAAGTTTTAGTCTGAGGAAGAACTCCAAATTCAATAAAAACCTCCCATTCATAACTCATAACAATAAATACCTAAGTTTATCGATCCGCCGTATCGTCATATTACCGTCTATTTGAAAATCCTTCGCAATTTAACATCTCCAACGTCTTAAGATTATGTTCACCAAAATTTAAGCCCATCTGAGATACGTTGTAGGAGAAGTGTCTGCTAAATGAAGTGGTGACACACCTCCTATTGCATCTGGCACTTTCAAATGGTAGCAAAATTCATCAGGCCGCCATTTTGTCATCTTACAAGATATCAAAAATCCCTTCGCAATTTAACATCTCCATTGTCTTGAGCTTATGTACACCAAAATTTACGCCCATCTGATGTACGGTGTAGGAGGAGTGTTTTAAAATCCATTGTATGTCTTATCACACAAAATCGCAATACAAGTCTTTTTATCTCACTTCCTGTTGGGCGTGGCCATGACATTGTAATTACAGTTTTGTTCATCTTAGTCAGATACACACCCATACCAACTTTCGTGTGTCTGGCTGAAATCGTATGCCACCCACGATCCTCTTTGTGTTAAAACGCTCATTTGCTGTACATTTTCTGACAGTTCACTGGCCTGTCATATGGGGGCGCTATGTCAGACTGCCAGTTATTTGGCATGAAAATCTTGGTAGTCCTCATCTACATTACCCTGTGAAGTTTTAGTCTGAGGAAGAACTCCAAATTCAATAAAAACCTCCTATTCATAATTCATAACTCCCATTCAATAAATACCTAAGTTTATCGATCCGCCGTATCGTCATATTACCGCCTATTTGAAAATCCTTCGCAATTTATCATCTCCAATGTCTTAAGAGTATGTTCACCAAAATTTAAG
This sequence comes from Paratrypauchen microcephalus, assembly GCA_036785185.1. Classification (NCBI taxonomy): domain Eukaryota; kingdom Metazoa; phylum Chordata; class Actinopteri; order Gobiiformes; family Gobiidae; genus Paratrypauchen; species Paratrypauchen microcephalus. The sequence goes on from JAVJIX010000028.1 coordinate 8,755,703, forward strand.
CCCATCTGAGGTTCGGTGTAGGAGAAGTGTTTCAAATTCCATTGTCTGTCCAATATTACAAAATCACACAAAATGCCAATTATCTCACTTCCTGTTGGGCGTGGCCATGACATTGCAGTGAAGCGTTTGTTCGTCTTATTGAGATACACGTCCCTACCGAATTTCGTGCGCCTATCTTAAACGGAACTCCAAATTCAATAAATAACTCCCATCCATAACTCATAACTCATACCTAAATTTATCGATCCGCTGTATCGTCATATTACCACCTATTTGAAAATCCTTCGCAATTTAACATCTCCAACATCTTAAGATTATGTTCACCAAAATTTAAGCCCATCTGAGGTACGGTGTAGGAGAAGTGTTTCAAATTCCATTGTATGTCAAATTTCACAAAAAGCCAATTATCTCACTTCCTGTTGGGCGTGGACATGACATTGCAGTGAGGCGTTTGTTCGTCTTATTGAGATACATGTCCCTACCGAATTTCGTGCGCCTATCTTAAACGGTATGCCAGCCCCGAAAGACAACGCGCTAGGGGGCGCTATCGAGCTCCTGGGGGTCACCGGGGGACAGGACTTTTTGGAGGCGTAGCTGCCGCCCTACGTGATGCCCGTGCAAAGTTTTGTTCGTTTTGAAGCATGGGAACATGCTCCAAATTGCCCAAAAGCGTGTGAACAAGAACAAAAAAAATAATAATAATAGAGAAACAGAGCGAGAACAATAGGGACCTTCGTCCCCCTTCGGGCTCGGTCCCTAATTAAAGCCGCAAGCGGCGTTGGTCGGGACCTCGCACCTGCGTTTGTTCGTCTTACTGAGACGCAAACCCTTACCGAATTTCGTGTGCCTGGCAAAAATGGTAAGCCATATTGGACAATTTTTCCTGTTAGGGGCTCAGCTAGCGGTAGATTTCTGACAGTTCACTGGCCTGTCATATGGGGGCGCTATGTCAGACTGCCAGTTATTTGGCATGAAAATCTTGGTAGTCCTCATCTACATTACCCTGTGAAGTTTTAGTCTGAGGAAGAACTCCAAATTCAATAAAAACCTCCCATTCATAACTCCCATTCAATAAATACCTAAGTTTATCGATCCGCCGTATCGTCATATTACCGCCTATTTGAAAATCCTTCGCAATTTAACATCTCCAACGTCTTAAGATTATGTTCACCAAAATTTAAGCCCATCTGAGGTACGTTGTAGGAGAAATGTTTCAAAATGAAGTGGTGACACACTTCCTATTGAATTTGGCACTTTCAAATGATAGCAAAATTCATCAGGCCGCCATTTTGTCATCTTACAAGATATCAAAAATCCCTTCGCAATTTAACATCTCCATTGTCTTGAGCTCATGTACACCAAAATTTACGCCCATCTGATGTACGGTGTAGGAGGAGTGTTTTAAAATCCATTGTATGTCTTATCACACAAAATCGCAATACAAGTCTTTTTATCTCACTTCCTGTTGGGCGTGGCCATGACATTGTAATTACAATTTTGTTCATCTTAGTGAGATACACACCCATACCAACTTTCATGTGTCTGGCTGAAATCGTATGCCACCCACGATCCTCTTTGTGTTAAAACGCTCATTTGCTGTACATTTTCTGACAGTTCACTGGCCTGTCATATGGGGGCGCTATGTCAGACTGCCAGTTATTTGGCATGAAAATCTTGGTAGTCCTCATCTACATTACCCTGTGAAGTTTTAGTTTGAGGAAGAACTCCAAATTCAATAAAAACCTCCTATTCATAATTCATAACTCCCATTCAATAAATACCTAAGTTTATCGATCCGCCGTATCGTCATATTACCGCCTATTTGAAAATCCTTCGCAATTTATCATCTCCAATGTCTTAAGATTATGTTCACCAAAATTTAAGCCCATCTGAGGTTCGGTGTAGGAGAAGTGTTTCAAATTCCATTGTCTGTCCAATATTACAAAATCACACAAAATGCCAATTATCTCACTTCCCGTTGGGCGTGGCCATGACATTGCAGTGAGGCGTTTGTTCGTCTTATTGAGATACACGTCCCTACCGAATTTCGTGCGCCTATCTTAAACGAAACTCCAAATTCAATAAATAACTCCCATCCATAACTCATAACTCATACCTAATTTTATCGATCCGCTGTATCGTCATATTACCGCCTATTTGAAAATCCTTCGCAATTTAATATCTCCAACATCTTAAGATTATGTTCACCAAAATTTAAGCCCATCTGAGGTACGGTGTAGGAGAAGTGTTTCAAATTCCATTGTATGTCAAATTTCATAAAAGGCCAATTATCTCACTTCCTGTTGGGCGTGGACATGACATTGCAGTGAGGCGTTTGTTTGTCTTATTGAGATACACGTCCCTATCGAATTTCGTGCGCCTATCTTAAACGGTATGCCAGCCCCGAAAGACAACGCGCTAGGGGGCGCTATCGAGCTCCTGGGGGTCACCAGGGGACGGGTCTTTTTGGAGGCGTAGCTGCCGCCCTACGTGATGCCCCTGCAAAGTCACGTTCGTTTTGAAGCATGGGAACATGCTCAAAATTGCCCAAAAGCGCGTGAACAAGAACAAGAATAATAATAATAGAGAAACAGAGCAACTTCAATAGGGACCTTCGTCCCCCTTCGGGGCTCGGTCCCTAATTAAAGCCGCAAGCGGCGTTGGTCGGGACCTCGCACCTGCGTTTGTTCGTCTTACTGAGACGCACAGCCATACCAAATTTCGTGTGCCTGGCACAATTATCTCACTTCCTGTTGGGCGTGGCCATGACATTGTAGATACTCTGTCAGAACAGACCCTGTCAGACCCTGTCAGACCCTGTCAGACTCTGTTAGACCCTGTCAGACCCTGCATGTGGCCTACATGCTGAGGCCTACATGAACCTTCGATGCTTGTCCCCACATTGCTGCTTGCAGCTATATCAGATCAAAGGTACAAAGATCAAAGACCTTTGATCAGGGCGTTGCCTAGCAACAAATACCTCCCATTCATAACTCATCACTCCCATTCAATAAATACCTAACTTTATCGATCCGCCGTATCGTCATATTACCGCCTATTTGAAAATCCTTCGCAATTTAACATCTCCAACGTCTTAAGATTATGTTCACCAAAACTTAAGCCCATCTGAGGTACGGTGTAGGAGAAGTGTTTCAAATTCCATTCTATGTCCAATACCCCAAAATCACACAAAATGCCAATTATCTCACTTCCTGTTGGGCGTGGCCATGACATTGCAGTGAGGCATTTGTTCGTCTTATTGAGATACACGTCCCTACCGAATTTCGTGCGCCTATCTTAAACGGTATGCCAGCCCCGAAAGACAACGCGCTAGGGGGCGCTATCGAGCTCCTGGGGGTCACTGGGGGACGGGACTTTGTGTGGTCGTACTGGCAGGACTTTGTGATGCCCGTGCAAAGTTTCGTTCGTTTTGACGCATGGGAACATGCTCAAAATTGCCCCAGCGTGTATGAACAAGAATAATAATAATAATAATAATAATAATAATACGGAAACGAAGCAACAACAATAGGGACCTTCGTCCCCCTTCGGGCTCGGTCCCTAATTAAAGCCGCAAGCGGCGTTGGTCGGGACCTCGCACCTGCGTTTGTTCGTCTTACTGAGACGCACACCCATACCGAATTTCGTGTGCCTGGCACAATTATCTCACTTCCTGTTGGGCGTGGCCATGACATTGTAGATACCCTGTCAGAACAGACCCTGTCAGACCCTGTCAGACCCTGTCACACCCTGTCAGACCCTGTCAGACCCTGTCAGACCCTTTCAGACCCTGCATGTGGCCTACATGCTGAGGCCTACATGAACCTTCGATGCTTGTCCCCACATTGCTGCTTGCAGCTATATCAGATCAAAGGTACAAAGATCAAAGACCTTTGATCAGGGCGTTGCCTAGCAACAAATACCTCCCATTCATAACTCATCACTCCCATTCAATAAATACCTAACTTTATCGATCCGCCGTATCGTCATATTACCGCCTATTTGAAAATCCTTCGCAATTTAACATCTCCAACGTCTTAAGATTATGTTCACTAAAATTTAAGCCCATCTGAGGTATGGTGTAGGAGAAGTGTTTCAAATTCCATTGTGTGTCCAATACCACAAAATCACACAAAATGCCAATTATCTCACTTCCTGTTGGGCGTGGCCATGACATTGCAGTGAGGCGTTTGTTCGTCTTATTGAGATACACGTCCCTACCGAATTTCGTGCGCCTATCTTAAACGGTATGCCAGCCCCGAAAGACAACGCGCTAGGGGGCGCTATCGAGCTCCTGGGGGTCCCCGGGGGATGGGACTTTTTGTGGTCGTACTGGCAGCACTTTGTGATGCCCGTGCAAAGTTTCGTTCGTTTTGAAGCATGGGAACATGCTCAAAATTGCCCCAGCGTGTATGAACAAGAATAATAATAATAATAATAATACGGAAACGAAGCAACAACAATAGGGACCTTCGTCCCCCTTCGGGCTCGGTCCCTAATAATAATAATACGGAAACAAAGCAACAACAATAGGGACCTTCGTCCCCCTTCGGGCTCGGTCCCTAAATATAGCTGCAAGCAGCAATGCGGGGGCCAAGCACCGTTTGACAGGTTTTGCCAAATTTCACAACTTTTTTACCACAAAGTGGAGAAAATGAGCGTTATGTACAAAGAGTCATTTCGAGCAGATCAGTGATTTTGATGTCAATATTTATTGATTTAATGACACCTCAAACATCTAAAACAACAGAGAAACAGATTTTTGATGACAAAGTACATTTTTTATTTACAAATATAAGAATATAAGGCTCTTTGAATTGAAAATTCCTTCAAATCAATAGTGCCAAGAGATGTTTACAGGATATATCTTTTCCTATAAAATAGAACTTTGTCACTTCACAACAATATTGAGGCTCAGAGTACAGATCCATAATAAAAATAAAAATTAATACACACACACACACACACATATATGTACATACACACAAGCCCATGCATAAACCTTTACACACACACAGCTACACACACACACACACGCACACGCACGCACACACGTGCGTATACACACGCACGTACACACACATAACTTCATTCATTACAATTCCCACACAGCAGCATCATGTAAACTTAATTCTTCTCATCTCATGCCTCTCTGGAGACCAGGATCTACTGCTCCAAGTCAGTAAACTTCTTTGGCGCTGTCGTAGTTCTGATCAGAGTTCTTGCTCCGCGCAGCGCACACACGACATGCCCCCTGCCTCAGACAGAGCAGATCTCGGCCCTGACCTCGCTGCTTGATCCGGCTTGTCTCTGTGATCCTCTGATCCAGGATCCTAGGTCCCAAGAGCGATCAGACCGCTCCATAGGCGCTGATCAACAGTCATCTGCTTTTCCGGATTCCCTCACCATCTTGCTCCTCTGGCCGATACACAGTACACAAACTACACGGTCTAACAAGGTCTGACAGGATCTAACAGAGTCTGACAGGGTCTGACAGGGTCAGGGTCTAACCCTGTCAGAACAGACACATCAAAGACAGATCAAAGGTTGCTAGGTGCGTTGCTAGGCAGTTGACAAATTTCTGCAACTTTGACCTGCTGGTGCCACTAGACGGTTGGAGCTGGGGACCTATAAATTGCTGTGGGTAATGAGGAGACTGGCTGGAATGTGCATGCCAAATTTCACAACTTTTTACCAAACGGTTCTAGGGGCTGCCATAGACTTCCTATACTAGAAGAATAATAATAATAATAATAATAACTTTCCGACCCGAAGATCAAAGCAAAGATCAAAGGGTTACCAGGCAACTCGCCTAGGCAACGGAATACAATTCCTATAGGGTGCCCAGCACCTCCGGTGCTTGGCCCCCTAACTAGACGGTTGGAGCTGGGGACCTATAAATTGCTGTGGGTAATGAGGAGACTGGCTGGAATGTGCATGCCAAATTTCACAACTTTTTACCAAACGGTTCTAGGGGCTGCCATAGACTTCCTATACTAGAATAATAATAATAATAATAACTTTCAGACCCGAACATCAAAGCAAAGATCAAAGGGTTACTAGGCAACTCGCCTAGGCAACGGAATACGATTCCTAGAGGGTGCCCAGCACCTCTGGTGCTTGGCCCCCTAATAATAATTAAAGCCGCAAGCGGCGTTGGTCGGGACCTCGCACCTGCGTTTGTTCGTCTTACTGAGACGCACAGGCATACCAAATTTCGTGTGCCTGGGACAATTATCTCACTTCCTGTTGGGCGTCGCCATGACATTGTAGATACCCTGTCAGAACAGACCCTGTCAGACCCTGTCAGACCCTGTCAGACTCTGTCAGACCCTGTCAGACCCTGCATGTGGCCTACATGCTGAGGCCTACATGAACCTTCGATGCTTGTCCCCACATTGCTGCTTGCAGCTATATCAGATCAAAGGTACAAAGATCAAAGACCTTTGATCAGGGCGTTGCCTAGCAACAAATACCTCCCATTCATAACTCATCACTCCCATTCAATAAATACCTAACTTTATTGATCCGCCGTATCGTCATATTACCGCCTATTTGAAAATCCTTCGCAATTTAACATCTCCAACGTCTTAAGATTATGTTCACCAAAATTTAAGCCTATCTGAGGTACGGTGTAGGAGAAGTGTTTCAAATTCCATACCTAACTTTATCGATCCGCCGTATCGTCATATTACCGCCTATTTGAAAATCCTTCGCAATTTAACATCTCCAACGTCTTAAGATTATGTTCACTAAAATTTAAGCCCATCTGAGGTACGGTGTAGGAGAAGTGTTTCAAATTCCATTCTATGTCAAATACCCCAAAATCACACAAAAGGCCAATTATCTCACTTCCTGTTGGGCGTGGACATGACATTGCAGTGAGGCATTTGTTCGTCTTATTGAGATACACGTCCCTACCGAATTTCATGCTCCTATCTTAAACAATATGCCAGCCCCGAAAGACAACGCGCTAGGGGGCGCTATCGAGCTCCTGGGGGTCACTGGGGGACGGGACTTTGTGTGGTCGTACTGGCAGCACTTTGTGATGCCCGTGCAAAGTTTCGTTCGTTTTGAAGCATGGGAACATGCTCAAAATTGCCCCAGCGAGTGTGAACAAGAACAAGAATAATAATAATTAAAGCCGCAAGCGGCGTTGGTCGGGACCTCGCACCTGCGTTTGTTCGTCTTACTGAGACGCACAGTCATACCAAATTTCGTGTGCCTGGGACAATTATCTCACTTCCTGTTGGGCGTGGCCATGACATTGTAGATACCCTGTCAGAACAGACCCTGTCAGACCCTGTCAGACCCTGTCAGACCCTCTCAGACTCTGTTAGACCCTGTCAGACCCTGTCAGACCCTGCATGTGGCCTACATGCTGAGGCCTACATGAACCTTCGATGCTTGTCCCCACATTGCTGCTTGCAGCTATATCAGATCAAAGGTACAAAGATCAAAGACCTTTGATCAGGGCGTTGCCTAGCAACAAATACCTCCCATTCATAACTCATCACTCCCATTCAATAAATACCTAATTTTATTGATCCGCCGTATCGTCATATTACCGCCTATTTGGAAATCCTTCGCAATTTAACATCTCCAACGTCTTAAGATTATGTTCACCAAAATTTAAGCCTGTCTGAGGTACGGTGTAGGAGAAGTGTTTCAAATTCCATACCTAACTTTATCGATCCGCCGTATCGTCATATTACCGCCTATTTGAAAATCCTTCGCAATTTAACATCTCCAACGTCTTAAGATTATGTTCACTAAAATTTAAGCCCATCTGAGGTACGGTGTAAGAGAAGTGTTTCAAATTCCATTCTATGTCAAATACCCCAAAATCACACAAAAGGCCAATTATCTCACTTCCTGTTGGGCGTGGCCATGACATTGCAGTGAGGCGTTTGTTCGTCTTATTGAGATACACGTCCCTGCCGAATTTCATGCTCCTATCTTAAACGGTATGCCAGCCCCGAAAGACAACGCGCTAGGGGGCGCTATCGAGCTCCTGGGGGTCACTGGGGGACGGGACTTTGTGTGGTCGTACTGGCAGCACTTTGTGATGCCCGTGCAAAGTTTCGTTTGTTTTGAAGCATGGGAACATGCTCAAAATTGCCCCAGCGAGTGTGAACAAGAACAAGAATAATAATAATTAAAGCCGCAAGCGGCGTTGGTCGGGACCTCGCACCTGCGTTTGTTCGTCTTACTGAGACGCACAGCCATACGAAATTTCGTGTGCCTGGCACAATTATCTCACTTCCTGTTGGGCGTGGCCATGACATTGTAGATACCCTGTCAGAACAGACCCTGTCAGACCCTGTCAGACCCTGTCAGACCCTGTCAGACTCTGTTAGACCCTGTCAGACTCTGTCAGACCCTGTCAGACCCTGCATGTGGCCTACATGCTGAGGCCTACATGAACCTTCGATGCTTGTCCCCACATTGCTGCTTGCAGCTATATCAGATCAAAGGTACAAAGATCAAAGACCTTTGATCAGGGCGTTGCCTAGCAACAAATACCTCCCATTCATAACTCATCACTCCCATTCAATAAATACCTAAATTTATCGATCCGCCGTATCGTCATATTACCGCCTATTTGAAAATCCTTCGCAATTTAACATCTCCAACGTCTTAAGATTATGTTCACCAAAATTTAAGCCTATCTGAGGTACGGTGTAGGAGAAGTGTTTCAAATTCCATACCTAACTTTATCGATCCGCCGTATCGTCATATTACCGCCTATTTGAAAATCCTTCGCAATTTAACATCTCCAACGTCTTAAGATTATGTTCACCAAAATTTAAGCCCATCTGAGGTACGGTGTAGGAGAAGTGTTTCAAATTCCATTCTATGTCCAATACCCAAAAATCACACAAAAGCCCAATTATCTCACTTCCTGTTGGGCGTGGCCATGACATTGCAGTGAGGCGTTTGTTCGTCTTATTGAGATACACGTCCCTACTGAATTTCGTGCGCCTATCTTAAACGGTATGCCAGCCCCGAAAGACAACGCGCTAGGGGGCGCTATCGAGCTCCTGGGGGTCACTGGGGGACGGGACTTTGTGTGGTCGTACTGGCAGCACTTTGTGATGCCCGTGCAAAGTTTCGTTCGTTTTGAAGCATGGGAACATGCTCAAAATTGCCCCAGCGAGTGTGAACAAGAACAAGAATAATAATAATAATAATAATAATAATAATAATAATAATAGGGAAACAAAGCAACAACAATAGGGACCTTCGTCCCCCTTCGGGGCTCGGTCCCTAATAATAGGGAAACAAAGCAACAACAATAGGGACCTTCGTCCCCCTTCGGGGCTCGGTCCCTAATTAAAGCCGCAAGCGGCGTTGGTCGGGACCTCGCACCTGCGTTTGTTCGTCTTACTGAGACGCACACCCATACCGAATTTCGTGTGCCTGGCACAATTATCTCACTTCCTGTTGGGCGTGGCCATGACATTGTAGATACCCTGTCAGAACAGACCCTGTCAGACCCTGTCAGACCCTGTCAGACCCTGCATGTGGCCTACATGCTGAGGCCTACATGAACCTTCGATGCTTGTCCCCACATTGCTGCTTGCAGTTATATCAGATCAAAGGTACAAAGATCAAAGACCTTTGATCAGGGCGTTGCCTAGCAACAAATACCTCCCATTCATAACTCATCACTCCCATTCAATAAATACCTAACTTTATCGATCCGCCGTATCGTCATATTACCGCCTATTTGAAAATCCTTCGCAATTTAACATCTCCAACGTCTTAAGATTATGTTCACCAAAATTTAAGCCCATCTGAGGTACGGTGTAGGAGAAGTGTTTCAAATTCCATTCTATGTCCAATACCCAAAAATCACACAAAAGCCCAATTATCTCACTTCCTGTTGGGCGTGGACATGACATTGCAGTGAGGCGTTTGTTCGTCTTATTGAGATACACGTCCCTACCGAATTTCGTGCGCCTATCTTAAACGGTATGCCAGCCCCGAAAGACAACGCGCTAGGGGGCGCTATCGAGCTCCTGGGGGTCACTGGGGGACGGGACTTTGTGTGGTCGTACTGGCAGCACTTTGTGATGCCCGTGCAAAGTTTCGTTCGTTTTGAAGCATGGGAACATGCTCAAAATTGCCCCAGCGAGTGTGAACAAGAACAAGAATAATAATAATAATAATAATAATAGGGAAACAAAGCAACAACAATAGGGACCTTCGTCCCCCTTCGGGGCTCGGTCCCTAATTAAAGCCGCAAGCGGCGTTGGTCGGGACCTCGCACCTGCGTTTGTTCGTCTTACTGAGACGCACAGCCATACGAAATTTCGTGTGCCTGGCACAATTATCTCACTTCCTGTTGGGCGTGGCCATGACATTGTAGATACCCTGTCAGAACAGACCCTGTCAGACCCTGTCAGACCCTGTCAGACTCTGTTAGACCCTGTCAGACTCTGTCAGACCCTGTCAGGCCCTGCATGTGGCCTACATGCTGAGGCCTACATGAACCTGCGATGCTTGTCCCCACATTGCTGCTTGCAGCTATATCAGATCAAAGGTACAAAGATCAAAGACCTTTGATCAGGGCGTTGCCTAGCAACAGATACCTCCCATTCATAACTCATCACTACCATTCAATAAATACCTAATTTTATCGATCCGCCGTATCGTCATATTACCGCCTATTTGAAAATCCTTCGCAATTTAACATCTCCAACGTCTTAAGATTATGTTCACCAAAATTTAAGCCTATCTGAGGTACGGTGTAGGAGAAGTGTTTCAAATTCCATACCTAACTTTATCGATCCGCCGTATCGTCATATTACCGCCTATTTGAAAATCCTTCGCAATTTAACATCTCCAACGTCTTAAGATTATTTTCACCAAAATTTAAGCCCATCTGAGGTACGGTGTAGGAGAAGTGTTTCAAATTCCATTCTATGTCCAATACCCAAAAATCACACAAAAGCCCAATTATCTCACTTCCTGTTGGGCGTGGCCATGACATTGCAGTGAGGCGTTTGTTCGTCTTATTGAGATACACGTCCCTACCGAATTTCGTGCGCCTATCTTAAACGGTATGCCAGCCCCGAAAGACAACGCGCTAGGGGGCGCTATCGAGCTCCTGGGGGTCACTGGGGGACGGGACTTTGTGTGGTCGTACTGGCAGCACTTTGTGATGCCCGTGCAAAGTTTCGTTCGTTTTGAAGCATGGGAACATGCTCAAAATTGCCCCAGCGAGTGTGAACAAGAACAAGAATAATAATTAAAGCCGCAAGCGGCGTTGGTCGGGACCTCGCACCTGCGTTTGTTCATCTTACTGAGACGCACACGCATACCAAATTTCGTGTGCCTGGCACAATTATCTCACTTCCTGTTGGGCGTGGCCATGACATTGTAGATACCCTGTCAGAACAGACCCTGTCAGACCCTGTCAGACTCTGTTAGACCCTGTCAGACCCTGCATGTGGCCTACATGCTGAGGCCTACATGAACCTTCGATGCTTGTCCCCACATTGCTGCTTGCAGCTATATCAGATCAAAGGTACAAAGATCAAAGACCTTTGATCAGGGCGTTGCCGAGCAACAAATACCTCCCATTCATAACTCATCACTCCCATTCAATAAATACCTAACTTTATCGATCCGCCGTGTCGTCATATTACCGCCTATTTGAAAATCCTTCGCAATTTAACATCTCCAACGTCTTAAGATTATGTTCACCAAAATTTAAGCCTATCTGAGGTACGGTGTAGGAGAAGTGTTTCAAATTCCATACCTAACTTTATCGATCCGCCGTATCGTCATATTACCGCCTATTTGAAAATCCTTCGCAATTTAACATCTCCAACGTCTTAAGATTATGCTTACCAAAATTTATGCCCATCTGAGGTACGGTCTAGGAGACCCCCACTGGGGGTCCCCCAGTGGGGGTCTCCCAGGGACCCCCAGGTCCCCCAGGGACGAGACTTTGTGTGGTCGTACTGGCAGCACTTTGTGATGCCCGTGCAAAGTTTCGTTTGTTTTGAAGCATGGGAACATGCTCAAAATTGCCCCAGCGTGTATGAACAAGAATAATAATAATACGGAAACAAAGCAACAACAATAGGGACCTTCGTCCCCCTTCGGGCTCGGTCCCTAATTAAAGCCGCAAGCGGCGTTGGTCGGGACCTCGCACCTGCGTTTGTTCGACTTACTGAGACGCACAGCCATACCAAATTTCGTGTGTCTGGCACAATTATCTCACTTCCTGTTGGGCGTGGCCATGACATTGTAGATACCCTGTCAGAACAGACCCTGTCAGACCCTGTCAGACCCTGTCAGACCCTGCATGTGGCCTACATGCTGAGGCCTACATGAACCTTCGATGCTTGTCCCCACATTGCTGCTTGCAGCTATATCAGATCAAAGGTACAAAGATCAAAGACCTTTGATCAGGGCGTTGCCGAGCAACAAATACCTCCCATTCATAACTCATCACTCCCATTCAATAAATACCTAATTTTATCGATCCGCCGTATCGTCATATTACCGCCTATTTGAAAATCCTTCGCAATTTTACATCTCCAACGTCTTAAGATTATGTTCACCAAAATTTAAGCCTATCTGAGGTACGGTGTAGGAGAAGTGTTTCAAATTCCATACCTAACTTTATCGATCCGCCGTATCGTCATATTACCGCCTATTTGAAAATCCTTCGCAATTTAACATCTCCAACGTCTTAAGATTATGTTCACCAAAATTTAAGCCCATCTGAGGTACGGTGTAGGAGAAGTGTTTCAAATTCCATTCTATGTCCAATACCCAAAAATCACACAAAAGCCCAATTATCTCACTTCCTGTTGGGCGTGGCCATGACATTGCAGTGAGGCGTTTGTTCGTCTTATTGAGATACACGTCCCTACCGAATTTCGTGCGCCTATCTTAAACGGTATGCCAGCCCCGAAAGACAACGCGCTAGGGGGCGCTATCGAGCTCCTGGGGGTCACTGGGGGACGAGACTTTGTGTGGTCGTACTGGCAGCACTTTGTGATGCCCGTGCAAAGTTTCGTTCGTTTTGAAGCATGGGAACATGCTCAAAATTGCCCCAGCGAGTGTGAACAAGAACAAGAATAATAATAATTAAAGCCGCAAGCGGCGTTGGTCGGGACCTCGCACCTGCGTTTGTTCGTCTTACTGAGACGCACAGCCATACCAAATTTCGTGTGCCTGGGACAATTATCTCACTTCCTGTTGGGCGTGGCCATGACATTGTAGATACCCTGTCAGAACAGACCCTGTCAGACCCTGTCAGACCCTGTCAGACCCTGTCAGACCCTGTCAGACTCTGTTAGACCCTGTCAGACCCTGCATGTGGCCTACATGCTGAGGCCTACATGAACCTTCGATGCTTGTCCCCACATTGCTGCTTGCAGCTATATCAGATCAAAGGTACAAAGATCAAAGACCTTTGATCAGGGCGTTGCCTAGCAACAAATACCTCCCATTCATAACTCATCACTCCCATTCAATAAATACCTAACTTTATCGATCCGCCGTATCGTCATATTACCGCCTATTTGAAAATCCTTCGCAATTTAACATATCCAACGTCTTAAGATTATGTTCACCAAAATTTAAGCCTATCTGAGGTACGGTGTAGGAGAAGTGTTTCAAATTCCATACCTAACTTTATCGATCCGCCGTATCGTCATATTACCGCCTATTTGAAAATCCTTCGCAATTTAACATCTCCAACGTCTTAAGATTATGTTCACCAAAATTTAAGCCTATCTGAGGTACGGTGTAGGAGAAGTGTTTCAAATTCCATTCTAAGTCAAATACCCCAAAATCACACAAAAGGCCAATTATCTCACTTCCTGTAGAGCGTGGCCATGACATTGCAGTGAGGCATTTGTTCGTCTTATTGAGATACACGTCCCTACCGAATTTCGTGCGCCTATCTTAAACGGTATGCCAGCCCCGAAAGACAACGCGCTAGGGGGCGCTATCGAGCTCCTGGGGGTCACTGGGGGACGAGACTTTGTGTGGTCGTACTGGCAGCACTTTGTGATGCCCGTGCAAAGTTTCGTTCGTTTTGAAGCATGGGAACATGCTCAAAATTGCCCCAGCGTGTATGAACAAGAATAATAATAATAATAATACGGAAACAAAGCAACAACAATAGGGACCTTCGTCCCCCTTCGGGCTCGGTCCCTAATTAAAGCCGCAAGCGGCGTTGGTCGGGACCTCGCACCTGCGTTTGTTCGTCTTACTGAGACGCACAGCCATACCAAATTTCGTGTGCCTGGCACAATTATCTCACTTCCTGTTGGGCGTGGCCATGACATTGTAGATACCCTGTCAGAACAGACCCTGTCAGACCCTGTCAGACTTTGTTAGACCCTGTCAGACCCTGCATGTGGCCTACATGCTGAGGCCTACATGAACCTTCGATGCTTGTCCCCACATTGCTGCTTGCAGCTATATCAGATCAAAGGTACAAAGATCAAAGACCTTTGATCAGGGCGTTGCCTAGCAACAAATACCTCCCATTCATAACTCATCACTCCCATTCAATAAATACCTAACTTTATCGATCCGCCGTATCGTCATATTACCGCCTATTTGAAAATCCTTCGCAATTTAACATCTCCAACGTCTTAAGATTATGTTCACCAAAATTTAAGCCTATCTGAGGTACGGTGTAGGAGAAGTCTTTCAAATTCCATACCTAATTTTATCGATCCGCCGTATCGTCATATTACCGCCTATTTGAAAATCCTTCGCAATTTAACATCTCAAACGTCTTAAGATTATGTTCACCAAAATTTAAGCCCATCTGAGGTACGGTGTAGGAGAAGTGTTTCAAATTCCATTCTATGTCCAATACCCAAAAATCACACAAAAGCCCAATTATCTCACTTCCTGTTGGGCGTGGCCATGACAATGCAGTGAGGCGTTTGTTCGTCTTATTGAGATACACGTCCCTACCGAATTTCGTGCGCCTATCTTAAACGGTATGCCAGCCCCGAAAGACAACGCGCTAGGGGGCGCTATCGAGCTCCTGGGGGTCACTGGGGGACGGGACTTTGTGTGGTCGTACTGGCAGCACTTTGTGATGCCCGTGCAAAGTTTTGTTCGTTTTGAAGCATGGGAACATGCTCAAAATTGCCCCAGCGAGTGTGAACAAGAACAAGAATAATAATAATTAAAGCCGCAAGCGGCGTTGGTCGGGACCTCGCACCTGCGTTTGTTCGTCTTACTGAGATGCACAGCCATACCAAATTTCGTGTGCCTGGGACAATTATCTCACTTCCTGTTGGGCGTGGCCATGACATTGTAGATACCCTGTCAGAACAGACCCTGTCAGACTCTGTTAGACCCTGTCAGACCCTGCATGTGGCCTCCATGCTGAGGCCTACATGAACCTTCGATGCTTGTCCCCACATTGCTGCTTGCAGCTATATCAGATCAAAGGTACAAAGATCAAAGACCTTTGATCAGGGCGTTGCCTAGCAACAAATACCTCCCATTCATAACTCATCACTCCCATTCAATAAATACCTAATTTTATCGATCCGCCGTATCGTCATATTACCGCCTATTTGAAAATCCTTCGCAATTTTACATCTCCAACGTCTTAAGATTATGTTCACCAAAATTTAAGCCTATCTGAGGTACGGTGTAGGAGAAGTGTTTCAAAATCCATACCTAACTTTATCGATCCGCCGTATCGTCATATTACCGCCTATTTGAAAATCCTTCGCAATTTAACATCTCCAACGTCTTAGGATTATGTTCACCAAAATTTAAGCCCATCTGAGGTACGGTGTAGGAGAAGTGTTTCAAATTCCATTCTATGTCCAATACCCAAAAATCACACAAAAGCCCAATTATCTCACTTCCTGTTGGGCGTGGCCATGACATTGCAGTGAGGCGTTTGTTCGTCTTATTGAGATACACGTCCCTACCGAATTTCGTGCGCCTATCTTAAACGGTATGCCAGCCCCGAAAGACAACGCGCTAGGGGGCGCTATCGAGCTCCTGGGGGTCACTGGGGGACGGGACTTTGTGTGGTCGTACTGGCAGCACTTTGTGATGCCCGTGCAAAGTTTCGTTCGTTTTGAAGCATGGGAACATGCTCAAAATTGCCCCAGCGAGTGTGAACAAGAACAAGAATAATAATAATTAAAGCCGCAAGCGGCGTTGGTCGGGACCTCGCACCTGCGTTTGTTCGTCTTACTGAGACGCACAGCCATACGAAATTTCGTGTGCCTGGCACAATTATCTCACTTCCTGTTGGGCGTGGCCATGACATTGTAGATACCCTGTCAGAACAGACCCTGTCAGACCCTGTCAGACTCTGTTAGACCCTGTCAGACTCTGTTAGACCCTGTCAGACTCTGCATGTGGCCTCCATGCTGAGGCCTACATGAACCTTCGATGCTTGTCCCCACATTGCTGCTTGCAGCTATATCAGATCAAAGGTACAAAGATCAAAGACCTTTGATCAGGGCGTTGCCTAGCAACAAATACCTCCCATTCATAACTCATCACTCCCATTCAATAAATACCTAATTTTATCGATCCGCCGTATCGTCATATTACCGCCTATTTGAAAATCCTTCGCAATTTTACATCTCCAACGTCTTAAGATTATGTTCACCAAAATTTAAGCCTATCTGAGGTACGGTGTAGGAGAAGTGTTTCAAATTCCATACCTAACTTTATCGATCCGCCGTATCGTCATATTACCGCCTATTTGAAAATCCTTCGCAATTTAATATCTCCAACGTCTTAAGATTATGTTCACCAAAATTTAAGCCCATCTGAGGTACGGTGTAGGAGAAGTGTTTCAAATTACATTCTATGTCCAATACCCAAAAATCACACAAAAGGCCAATTATCTCACTTCCTGTTGGGCGTGGCCATGACATTGCAGTGAGGCGTTTGTTCGTCTTATTGAGATACACGTCCCTACCGAATTTCGTGCGCCTATCTTAAACGGTATGCCAGCCCCGAAAGACAACGCGCTAGGGGGCGCTATCGAGCTCCTGGGGGTCACTGGGGGACGGGACTTTGTGTGGTCGTACTGGCAGCACTTTGTGATGCCCGTGCAAAGTTTCGTTCGTTTTGAAGCATGGGAACATGCTCAAAATTGCCCCAGCGAGTGTGAACAAGAACAAGAATAATAATAATAATAATAGGGAAACAAAGCAACAACAATAGGGACCTTCGTCCCCCTTCGGGGCTCGGTCCCTAATAATAATAGGGAAACAAAGCAACAACAATAGGGACCTTCGTCCCCCTTCGGGGCTCGGTCCCTAATAATAGGGAAACAAAGCAACAACAATAGGGACCTTCGCCCCCTTCGGGCTCGGTCCCTAATTAAAGCCGCAAGCGGCGTTGGTCGGGACCTCGCACCTGCGTTTGTTCGTCTTACTGAGACGCACACCCATACCAAATTTCGTGTGCCTGGCACAATTATCTCACTTCCTGTTGGGCGTGGCCATGACATTGTAGATACCCTGTCAGAACAGACCCTGTCAGACCCTGTCAGACCCTGTCAGACTCTGTTAGACCCTGTCAGACCCTGCATGTGGCCTCCATGCTGAGGCCTACATGAACCTTCGATGCTTGTCCCCACATTGCTGCTTGCAGCTATATCAGATCAAAGGTACAAAGATCAAAGACCTTTGATCAGGGCGTTGCCTAGCAACAAATACCTCCCATTCATAACTCATCACTCCCATTCAATAAATACCTAATTTTATCGATCCGCCGTATCGTCATATTACCGCCTATTTGAAAATCCTTCGCAATTTAACATCTCCAACGTCTTAAGATTATGTTCACCAAACTTTAAGCCTATCTGAGGTACGGTGTAGGAGAAGTGTTTCAAATTCCATACCTAACTTTATCGATCCGCCGTATCGTCATATTACCGCCTATTTGAAAATCCTTCGCAATTTAACATCTCCAACGTCTTAAGATTATGTTCACCAAAATTTAAGCCCATCTGAGGTACGGTGTAGGAGAAGTGTTTCAAATTCCATTCTATGTCCAATACCCAAAAATCACACAAAAGCCCAATTATCTCACTTCCTGTTGGGCGTGGCCATGACATTGCAGTGAGGCGTTTGTTCGTCTTATTGAGATACACATCCCTACCGAATTTCGTGCGCCTATCTTAAACGGTATGCCAGCCCCGAAAGACAACGCGCTAGGGGGCGCTATCGAGCTCCTGGGGGTCACTGGGGGACGGGACTTTGTGTGGTCGTACTGGCAGCACTTTGTGATGCCCGTGCAAAGTTTCGTTCGTTTTGAAGCATGGGAACATGCTCAAAATTGCCCCAGCGAGTGTGAACAAGAACAATAATAATAATAATAATAATAATAATAATAATTAAAGCCGCAAGCGGCGTTGGTCGGGACCTCGCACCTGCGTTTGTTCGTCTTACTGAGACGCACAGCCATACCAAATTCCGTGTGCCTGGCACAATTATCTCACTTCCTGTTGGGCGTGGCCATGACATTGTAGATACCCTGTCAGAACAGACCCTGTCAGACCCTGTCAGACCCTGTCAGACTCTGTCAGACCCTGTCAGACCCTGCATGTGGCCTACATGCTGAGGCCTACATGAACCTTCGATGCTTGTCCCCACATTGCTGCTTGCAGCTATATCAGATCAAAGGTACAAAGATCAAAGACCTTTGATCAGGGCGTTGCCTAGCAACAAATACCTCCCATTCATAACTCATAACTCACATTCAATAAATACCTAATTTTATCAATCCGCCGTATCGTCATATTACCGCCTATTTGAAAATCCTTCGCAATTTAACATCTCCAACGTCTTAAGATTATGTTCACCAAAATTTAAGCCTATCTGAGGTACGGTGTAGGAGAAGTGTTTCAAATTCCATACCTAACTTTATCGATCCGCCGTATCGTCATATTACCGCCTATTTGAAAATCCTTCGCAATTTAACATCTCCAACGTCTTAAGATTATGTTCACCAAAATTGAAGCCCATCTGAGGTACGGTGTAGGAGAAGTGTTTCAAATTCCATTCTATGTCAAATACCCCAAAATCACACAAAAGGCCAATTATCTCACTTCCTGTTGGGCGTGGCCATGACATTGCAGTGAGGCATTTGTTCATCTTATTGAGATACACGTCCCTACCGAATTTCGTGGGCCTATCTTAAACGGTACGCCAGCCCCGAAAGACAACGCGCTAGGGGGCGCTATCGAGCTCCTGGGGGTCACTGGGGGACGGGACTTTGTGTGGTCGTACTGGCAGCACTTTGTGATGCCCGTGCAAAGTTTCGTTCGTTTTGAAGCATGGGAACATGCTCAAAATTGCCCCAGCGTGTATGAACAAGAATAATAATAATACGGAAACAAAGCAACAACAATAGGGACCTTCGTCCCCCTTCGGGCTCGGTCCCTAATAATAGGGAAACAAAGCAACAACAATAGGGACCTTCGTCCCCCTTCGGGGCTCGGTCCCTAATAATAATAGGGAAACAAAGCAACAACAATAGGGACCTTCGTCCCCCTTCGGGGCTCGGTCCCTAATAATAATAATAGGGAAACAAAGCAACAACAATAGGGACCTTCGCCCCCTTCGGGCTCGGTCCCTAATAATAATAGGGAAACAAAGCAACAACAATAGGGACCTTCGTCCCCCTTCTGGGCTCGGTCCCTAATAATAATAATAATAATAATAATAATAATAATAGGGAAACAAAGCAACAACAATAGGGACCTTCGTCCCCCTTCGGGGCTCGGTCCCTAATAATAATACGGAAACAAAGCAACAACAATAGGGACCTTCGTCCCCCTTCGGGCTCGGTCCCTAATAATAAGAATCAGTAGACAAGACACATCAAAGACAAGATCAAAGGGTTGCTAGGCAACGCAGTAGAAACACTTTTTTATCTTTTAATATTACAAGGTACACAATAATACACACTTCAGGTACATAATAGTACATATTTTATCACCACAATAACATTCACAGAGCACTCAGAAGACACATCGGGGGATGCGGGTACGGGAATAAACACCACTGGGCACAAGGGCTAAGAGAAACAGGGGGAATGTAGAGGACCAAAGGGATTGCCCCAGGTGAAGAAAGGGGCCTGGGGGAGAGCAAGGGTGATGCAGTGCAAACACTTTTTTTTTTTTTTTTAATTACCACAAGGTACATATATTCGCAAAGCGCTCAGAAGACACATCGGGGGATGTGGATATGGGGATAAGCACCACCGGGCATTAGGGCTGAGAGGAACAGGGAAAGTGCAGAGGACCAAGGGGCTTGCCCCAGGTGAAGAAAGGGATCTGGGGGAGAGCAAGAGCGGCGCAGCGCCCAGGGAAGGCCCAGGCGCCAGGGTCCAGGGAAGACAGCGGAGGGGGGTAGGGGTCAGAAGTCCAACCGAGGGAAACTGGCTCGGGAGATGGAGAAAAGCGTATTGTCTGGGATGAAGGTGTTGCGAACTCCGTTTCTCTTGCGTCGTGGAGACGGCGGACGTGGGCGCGAAGGAGCGCAGTAGAAACACTTTTTTTTTTTTTCTTTTAATATTACAAGGTACACGATAATACACATTTCAGGCATATAATAGTACATATTTCACCACCACAATAACAGTCACAAAGCACTATGGTGCCTAGCACCTTCGGTGCTTGGCCCCAATAACATCTCCCTAATCCTCTCCACTCGATATCGCGGTATTTATTCAATAAAAACAATTCAACTTCCGCTACTACTATACGTCACTTTCTGGATGTGAGAGACCAAAATGACAGCTGATTTGTTTTCTCCAATAAGAAGAAAATAAAGTCGATATTTAAGGTGTGTATGTGGAGACCATTGGATGCTATATGTATCGGGCATTTCCAATATTTTTCGTAGAGTTATCCGCATTAATGGGACATTTATTTGGCTGTTTTGAGTCATGATAGTCGTTGTGTCTCGAGATGATGTTATGTCAAATTTACTGATGCTGGAAAAGGATCAGACCCCTGGCTGGTTATCCCTACAAAAAACCACTGTAGACATTTTACTTACTTTGGTGTTAATACAATACAGAATTAATACAGAATTCCTTGTCTTTGCAGTTTGCCCTAACTTACCCTCAAAATACAATATAAAGACAAAACAAAACAAAAACTATCTAAGACAAAAATCTAAATCTAAAATCTGAAAGCAGATTTTTTTTTTTTAAATTTCAACCTTCACCTGACACTGTTAATATAATACAGAATCCCTTGTCTTTGCAGTTTGCCCTAACTTGCCCTATGTGCTGGTGTTGAATAACTGTGCCATCAGCAATAATGTCATTGACAACTGCAGTATAGGTCAGATCACTTATCATATAGCTTTTAAAGGTCCCATGGCATGAAATTTTCACTTTCTGAGGTTTTTGAACGTTAATGTGAGCTCCCCCCCCGGGTGAGTTCGGACAAGGCACCTTTTTGACGTCAGATCGGCAAATGCAGCTCCAACCCCTCCCTCTGTCTCCGCTCAGCGTCCCTGTATATCCCGCCCATAGAGTTTGGACTGTGAATGCGCTAGGCAATGCGAAATGCGTTTTTTTATTTGCCTGGAGGCACGTCCGAGTGTTTCTAGGCTCGGAAGTTCTTTATCTGAGCCTCTGGACCTTTGAACAGCAGTGGTTTAATTTTATTTTATGTGGAAATGTGTTTATTTTTCAATGGAACACTCCAACTCTCTCCCCCCGTGCAAAAACAAGGAAATGGATCAGAGAGCGCACAGAGAGACAGCGGAGCGTTTAGCCACGCCCCCACCTTCTACAATTGGCCAGCTTTTTCCTCCTCATTTGCATTCAAGCAACAACGCCCATTATAGAGTGTTCTGAGTGAGGAAAATGACTCTTTCTCAGCTTATCTTTGTTTCTCATGCACTGATTTTGAAGAAGGATTCATTTACAGTATTAGGGAACCATTAAGGAGCCATATAAAAGCATCAAGAAGTACCATGTCATGGGATCTTTAAAGTGGCAGTTATGTGAAGAATCCCTCAGTCGTCCAGGTAGAATCCATGGTAATAGAAATTCAATTATGTCAACTGGACAAAGTTTATTTGGTCGAAGACGTTTCGCAGCTCATCCATGAGCTGGTGTTGAATAAGATAAGATAAGACTTTATTGATCTCACACAGGAGAAATTTACTTGTCACAGTAGCTCCAGGTAGGGACAGTTTGAACAAGAAGACAAGTGCATGCAGGCAAGAATGGTAATAATAATAATAATAATAAAATAAGTAATAAATCAAATAATAATAATAGTAATAATAATAATAAAAACAGTGACAGGGAGAGTATTGAAAAATTGGAAAAACGATATTGCACGATAGGACCATACAGTGGAGTTATCCAAGTAATAATAATAAGAAACAGTAACTAGGAGAGTATTTAAAGACAATATTGCACATTTGGATTATACAGTGGAGTTATACAGTCTAATGGCGGTGGGGATGAAGGATCTGCGGTAGCGCTCCTTCTTGCACTGGGGGTGCCTCAATCGGCTGCTGAAGGAGCTGCTCAGCTCCTCTACAGTCCGGTGCAGAGGGTGAGAGGTGTCGTCCATGATGGACGTGAATTTGGCCAGTACCCTCCTCTCGGCCACCTCCTCTACAGAGTCCAGAGGACAGCCCAGGACAGAGCTGGCCCTCCTGACCAGCTTGTTGAGTCTTTTTCTGTCCCGTTCTGTGCTGCTTGGGGCCCAGCAGATGACAGCGTAGAGGAGAGCAGAGGCCACCGCAGAGTCATAAAAAGTCTGGAGCAGAGGCCTACACACTCCAAAGGACCTCAGTCTCCTCAGGAGGTGGAGACGACTTTGGCCCTTCTTGTACAGGGCGTCGGTGTTGTGGGACCAGTCCAGTTTATTGTTGAGGTGAACACCCAGGTACTTTAAACTGTCCACAGTCTCTATGTCCTGCCCCTGGATGTTCACCGGTGAGTGAGGTAGTGGTCTCCACCTGAAGTCGATCACCAGCTCCTTTGTCTTACTGGTGTTAAGGCACAGGTGGTTGCGCCCACACCAGTCCACAAAATCACTGATGACCGAGCGGTACTCCAGCTCGTTCCCCTCAGACACACAGCCCACAATAGCCGAGTCGTCAGAGAACTTGTGGAGATGGCAGCTGTCCGTGTTATATGTGAAGTCCGAGGTGTATATGGTGAAGAGGAAGGGTGAGAGGACAGTTCCCTGGGGGGCCCCAGTGCTGCAGACTACCACCTCTGACTCACAGCCACGCAGCCGCACATACTGTGGACGGTCAGTGAGGTAGTCGATGGTCCAGGCAGCGAGATGTCCATCAACTCCCGCATCCTCCAGCTTCCCCCGCAGCAGCGCCGGCCTGATGGTGTTGAAGGCGCTGGAGAAGTCAAAGAACATGACTCTCACAGCACTCCCGGCGGTCTCTAGGTGGGTGAGCGCCCGCTGCAGCAAGTAGATGACGGCATCCTCTACTCCTACGTTTGGCTTGTAGGCAAACTGCAGCGGGTCCAGGGTGGGGCTCACCACAGAGCGGAGGTGGCTGAGGATCACCCTCTCCATGGTCTTCATGAGGTGGGAGGTCAAGGCGACTGGTCTGTAGTGGGCCGGTTCCCTGGCGTTTGTTGTATTGGAAACCGGGACCACACAGGAGGTCTTCCACAGGACGGGGACCTTCTCCAGGCTGAGGCTCAGGTTGAACATGTAGCAGAGAACCTCACAGAGCTGGTCTGCACATGTTCTCAGCAGCCTGGGGCAGATACCATCAGGTCCTGCGGATTTCCTCTCGTTGAGCCGCCTAAGTTCCCTCCTCACCTCGTCTGGTGCGATGGAGAGGGGGGAGTGGGGGGGAGTGGGGGGTGGGGGGGGGGGGAGTGGGGCTGGTGCTGGGTTGGGTCCGTGTGAAGGGGGAGTGGGATGTGGCTACTGGCCCGGGGAGGTGTGAAGAGGAGGGGGGAGTCGGCAGAGGGGCAGAGGGGGTGGGGGGGTGAGTCAAACCTGTTGAAGTAACAGTTTAATTCGTCCGCCCAGCGCTGATCACCATCAGCTGTCCCTCTGCCACTCTGTCCAAAACCAGACATGTTCCTCAGTCCTCTCCACACGCCCCGTACGTTGTTCTGGGCCAGCTGCTCTTCCATCTTCCTCCCATAGTCCTTTTTGGCCCGTCGGATCCTCCATTGGAGCTCCCTCTGGACCCTTTTCTGCTCCTCTCTGTCCCCTGAGTTGAAAGCCCTTTTCTTCTGGTTCAGGAGGGCTTTAAGCTCAGGGGTGACCCAGGGGTGGTTGTTGGAGAAGCACCGTACCCTCCTGGTTGGTACAGTGTTCTCCACGCAGAAGTTAATGTAGTCCGTGATGCAGTGGGTCAGGCCGTTGATGTCGTCTCCATAAGAGCCGCTGAACATGTCCCAGTCAGTGTTCTGGAAACAGTCCCTCAGACTCTCACAGGCCTCCTGAGTCCAAAGCTTCACAGACCGCTTCTGCGCAGGTTCTCTTCGCACCCTGGGTGTGTATTCCGGGAGCAGGTAGACCAGACAGTGGTCTGAGCGTCCGAGCGGGGGGAGGGGGGCGGAGGTGTACATTTGCGTAAAAAAGGTCCAGAGTCTTATTGTCTCTCGTGGGGCACGTGATGTATTGCGTGAATGTGGGAAGAGTAGTAGATAGGGAAGTGTGATTAAAGTCCCCCGTGATTAGAACGAGAGCACGCGGGTGGTCCGTCTGCAGTCTCGTCACTACAGTATGGAGCTGCTCGCATGCGGACCCGCCATCCGCTGATGGAGGAATATAAACACAAAATACGATGACATGTGAATATTCTCGTGGCAAATAGTAGGGCCGCATACCCAGTTCGATGTCCCGGGAGCACAGCTGATCTTTCACATGCACGTTCCCGGGATGACACCAGCATTCGTTAATAAAAACAAGCAGTCCACCTCCTCTTGTTTTTCCGCTTCCCAACACCATCCGGTCCGCGCGCTTTGTGGTAAATCCATTCAGGGAAATGATATTGTCCGGTATATTCCCATTCAACCACGTCTCCGTAAAACATATGATGCTGCAGCTCTGGTATTCCCTCCGCTGCCGAGTCAGCGCAATCAGCTCCTTCGTCTTATTGCAGATGGACCGCACATTCCCCGTGATTACCGCAGGTAGATTCGGTAAACCCGGTCCCCGTTTCTTTCAGCAATAATGTCATTGACAACTGTAGTATAGGTGCCAAGCAGCGAAGCTGCGAGGCACCCATAGTGTTTCTACTGATTCTTATTATTATAAAATATTCTTCCGCCTCTGGGAGTCTATGGCAACCCCTAGAACCGTCTGGTAAAAAGTTGTTAAATTTTGCATGCACATTCCAGACAGTCTCCTCATTACCCACAGCAATTTATAGGCCCCCACCCCCAACCCTCTAGCGCCACAAGCAGGTCAAAGTTGCCCTCTAGGGCCACCAGCAGGTCAAAGTTGCAGGTTTGATTGGCTGTCACGACAAAACGATAGGAGATATCAAAAAATTCAGGCATATTTCTGATGAGGCTCAGTCCAAAGATGCTATGTACCAAATTTGAGCAAAATCGGTCCAAAATTGAGGGAGGAGAAGCATTTTGAGTGTTTTTCATAAAATTCAAATTGGCGGAAAATGACGTCATAGGGTGACATCATATGGTGCGTTGGATTCGGCTTGGCCCAAGGAGTCCACGGATGCCAGGTTTTTGAAAATTGTACATATAGTTCAAAAGTTACACGCAGAAATGTACCTGAAAATTCCTTCCATACGCCCGATTCGCAAAAACTTGGAATCCCTAGAATCCTTGGGCCAAGACGAATCCAACGCATCCTCTGACGTCATGTCCGCCGGAATAGAATGTCCGCCATCTTGGATTTGATGAAAAACACTCAAAATACTTCTCCCTCATTTCTGCTTGTGACTTTTCAACTGTAAGTCCAACAGGTACATTTCTGCATGTAACTTTTGAACCGTATGTCCAATTTTCAAAAACTTGGCATCACTGGACTCCTTGGGCCAAGCCGAATCCAACGCACCCTATGACGTCATTTTCCGCCAGGGTAGATTTTCCGCCATTTTGAATTTTATGAAAAACACTCAAAATGCTTCTCCTCCCTCAATTTTGGACCAATTTTGCTCACATTTGGTACATAGCATCTTTGGACTGAGCCTCATCAGAAACTTGCCTGGATTTTTGATATCTCGTATCGTTTTGTCGTGACAGCCAATCAAACGCGTCCTAAAAGTCGCCAAACAGGAAGTGAGCTCATATCTCGGGAACCCTTCATAGGATTATTTTCAAACTTTTCACAGATGTCCTTCCCAGGATTCCCCACAAAAAATTACAGGGCCCCAGCTCAAACCCTCTAGCGCCACCATCAGGTCAAAATTTGAGGGACCTTTCTGCTTGTAACTTTTGAACCATAAGTCCGATTTTCAAAAACTTGGTATCCCTGGGATCCTTGGGCGAAGACTGGTGGATGAAGCTGTTTGACAGTCTGGTGGAGTGGGCCCGGAGACTCCGGTACCTTCTCCCCGAGGGCAGGAGGCTATATCCAGGAGGGAGGGGAGAGAGACACCAGCGATCCTCCCAGCTGCATTCACTATGCGCACAATAGATTCAGATTCAGATTTCATGTATTTATTGTCATTGCACAAGAAAGAACAATCAAAGTGTGTTTGGAGTATCCACATACGTAGTTGTAACGTGCAAAATAGTAAAGTGCAAACCCAGTGAAATAAATTCCCCTCAATAACCCCTAAATAACCCCAGTGTAAACATTTGTAAACATTTGACATCAGTACAGCAGTATTGGCAGCAGCATCAGGGCATGTAATTAATATTATCATTAAAGTGCATTAGAGAGCAGGGCCATTCAGATACATGAGAACAGTGACATTATGCAGAGATGCAAAACCAGTTCAGAACTATTGGCGAGTGTGGTTATTGTCCATGGGAGGGGGTAGAAAGGGGTGGTGGGCAGTGTTCAGTAGCCTTACAGCTTGAGGGTACAGGCTGTTGGCCAGTCTTTGTGTTATGGCCTTTATGGCCCTGTACCTTCTCCTTGAGGGCAGCAGTTGAAAGAATTCCTGCTCCAGTTTCTTAATATTGAAAAACTGTTGCCCCTCTCTCTATAATTGCTGCTGTCAAGCTGCTCATTTTGGTTTTAACCCTCTCTACATGATCTTGGATGAGTGCCTATGTTCTGTACTTCAGACCAGCCCTCTCAAGCTATTGGTAATATTTCTTGATATCAGCCACTTCAGCTATGTTCCGGTGGTACACCCCATGTAGGGGTTTGTCTTGTAATGATGGTCCCTCCAACACCTCTTCCTCTGAACTCCATTGTCTGAGACATTCTCTGAGCACATCATCGGTCAGTGCCTTGTCTTTGATGTACTTATGGGTTTTGGATGTTTCGTCCTGGACACTGGTTCCCACGCTCACTAGTCCTCTGCCTCCTTCCTTCTTGCTCGCGTACAGTCTCAGGGTGCTGGATTTGGGATGGAACCCTCCATGCATGGTCAGGAGCTTTCGTGTCTCAACATCTGTGATGTGTAT
Organism: Paratrypauchen microcephalus; assembly: GCA_036785185.1. Lineage (NCBI taxonomy): Eukaryota > Metazoa > Chordata > Actinopteri > Gobiiformes > Gobiidae > Paratrypauchen > Paratrypauchen microcephalus. The sequence goes on from JAVJIX010000028.1 coordinate 8,783,264, forward strand.
CTCCTCCTTTGGCCAGCTTATGATTCCTGCTGGGAATCTGATCACTGGCAGGGCGTAGCTGTTTATTGCCTGGGCCTTGTTCTTGCCATTGAGCTGACTTCTTAGGACTTGCCTTACTCATTGCAGGAATTTGCTCGCTCAGTACAGCTTGATGTCATTCATGTAGAGGCAGTGACTGATGGTGACCCCATTTCTGAGTCGGAATCCATAACCAGTGCGGTTGATAAATTGGCTGAGGGGGTTCAGACCTATGCAGAACAGCAGTGGGGACAGTGCGTCTCCTTGGTATATGCCACATTTGATGGACACTTGTGCAAGTGGCTTGCCATTGCCTTCAAGGATGGTTTTCCACAACCACATCGAGTTTACCCTTAGAGTCCTGTTGATACTGTACAGCTCCAAGCACTCAGTGATCCATGTGTGTGGCATTGAGTCATAGACTTTCTTGTAATCAATCCAGGCAGTGCACAGGCTGGTCTGACGGGTTCTGCAGTCACAGGCGACTGTTTGGTCAACCAGGAGTTGGTGTTTGGCTCCCCTGGTGTACCCGCTTATCTTAGCCCCAATGATGCCTGAGATCAACTTCCATGTTGGCCGATAGTTGGAAGGAACTGTACCCTTTGAGGAATCTTCAGGATCAGGATCATACACCCTTGGGTTATCCATTCAGGGTGAGTCCCTCCCCTTAGTAGCCAGGTAATTTGTGCTTCCAGGTGCTTGTGGAGTGCAGTGAGCTTCTGTGATGGTGACTGGATTCTGTTCAGCTGCTCTTATAACCCAGCACCTCTCATATCAGTTAATTGTTTTCAGTGATCATTTCATTCACATCTTCTAGGAGATTTTCAGATGGTATTTTACTGGCATCGGGGTTGCCTTGCCTTCATTCAGGCCATGATCTTATCCTTCTGTTCCCACCCCCCGCTCTGTGTCAGTCACATGACCCTGTGCTGTATTTTTTGCACCTGTCTGTTTGCACTGATCATTACCTGCACTGTTGTAAATTTTGTGTTATATTATAGCTTATTGGTCTTTATTACTACTTTATTTTATTCTATTTTATTTGTTGCATGTTAAGTGTTTGTCTACATTCCGCTCCAAGTACCGAAGCAATTTCCTAATGTTGTGAACCTGTTCACTCATATGGCAATAAAACCTTCCTGATTCTGATTCTGATTCTGAATCAGGTGATACTTATTGGGACTTTGTATCCAGTCTCTGGGTGGGGGAGTTGATGTTAACTCTCTTCTGACCTGGCATCCTGACTTCCCCTTGCTGTAGCATTTGTATTGTACCTCATCAATTTCTAGTTGTGATAGCAGTTGCTGTTTGTGGATGTTGGAACACTGAGCTATTAACTGTTTGGCTGTGTGTATCATAGTAACCATTTCTCCCACATCCTGTTCATGTAACCTTTCTGACTAGGGTTACTGGTGTAGCACCATTCCAGCAGACCCTTGTTCTTGCATGTCACCCATTTCCGCCTTGTTCCAGTAGCCCATTTTTCATCAAGATGCTCTGGTTCCCCAGCACCTGACACAGACCTTGTTTGGCTGGGTGACGTCTGAGCCGGCATCACGTATGTTTCATTGTCTCACATAATTGTATGAGGTGGGGAGTAGCGCGAAGGGTCTTACTCAAGGACCCACACTTGCTTGCTCATTGCACCCTCAGGGGGGTATTTGATGGGGTGGTGGTGGTGGGGGGGGGGGCTGGTGCTGGGTTGGGTCCGTGTGAAGGGGGAGGGGGATGTGGCTACTGGCCTGGGGAGGTGTGAAGAGGAGGAGGGGGGAGTCGGCAGAGGGGCAGAGGGGGTGGGGGGCGAGTCAAACCTGTTGAAGTAACAGTTTAATTCGTCCGCCCAGCGCTGATCACCATCAGCTGTCCCTCTGCCACTCTGTCCAAAACCAGACATGTTCCTCAGTCCTCTCCACACGCCCCGTACGTTGTTCTGGGCCAGCTGCTCTTCCATCTTCCTCCCATAGTCCTTTTTGGCCCGTCGGATCCTCCATTGGAGCTCCCTCTGGACCCTTTTCTGCTCCTCTCTGTTCCCTGAGTTGAAAGCCCTTTTCTTCTGGTTCAGGAGGGCTTTAAGCTCAGGGGTGACCCAGGGGTGGTTGTTGGAGAAGCACCGTACCCTCCTGGTTGGTACAGTGTTCTCCACGCAGAAGTTAATGTAGTCCGTGATGCAGTGGGTCAGGCCGTTGATGTCGTCTCCATAAGAGCCGCTGAACATGTCCCAGTCAGTGTTCTGGAAACAGTCCCTCAGACTCTCACAGGCCTCCTGAGTCCAAAGCTTCACAGACCGCTTCTGCGCAGGTTCTCTTCGCACCCTGGGTGTGTATTCCGGGAGCAGGTAGACCAGACAGTGGTCTGAGCGTCCGAGCGGGGGGAGGGGGGCGGAGGTGTACATTTGCGTAAAAAAGGTCCAGAGTCTTATTGTCTCTCGTGGGGCACGTGATGTATTGCGTGAATGTGGGAAGAGTAGTAGATAGGGAAGTGTGATTAAAGTCCCCCGTGATTAGAACGAGAGCACGCGGGTGGTCCGTCTGCAGTCTCGTCACTACAGTATGGAGCTGCTCGCATGCGGACCCGCCATCCGCTGATGGAGGAATATAAACACAAAATACGATGACATGTGAATATTCTCGTGGCAAATAGTAGGGCCGCATACCCAGTTCGATGTCCCGGGAGCACAGCTGATCTTTCACATGCACGTTCCCGGGATGACACCAGCGTTCGTTAATAAAAACAAGCAGTCCACCTCCTCTTGTTTTTCCGCTTCCCAACACCATCCGGTCCGCGCGCTTTGTGGTAAATCCATTCAGGGAAATGATATTGTCCGGTATATTCCCATTCAACCACGTCTCCGTAAAACATATGATGCTGCAGCTCCGGTATTCCCTCCGCTGCCGAGTCAGCGCAATCAGCTCCTTCGTCTTATTGCAGATGGACCGCACATTCCCCGTGATTACCGCAGGTAGATTCGGTAAACCCGGTCCCCGTTTCTTTCAGCAATAATGTCATTGACAACTGTAGTATAGGTGCCAAGCAGCGAAGCTGCGAGGCACCCATAGTGTTTCTACTGATTCTTATTATTATAAAATATTCTTCCGCCTCTGGGAGTCTATGGCAACCCCTAGAACCGTCTGGTAAAAAGTTGTTAAATTTTGCATGCACATTCCAGACAGTCTCCTCATTACCCACAGCAATTTATAGGCCCCCACCCCCAACCCTCTAGCGCCACAAGCAGGTCAAAGTTGCCCTCTAGGGCCACCAGCAGGTCAAAGTTGCAGGTTTGATTGGCTGTCACGACAAAACGATAGGAGATATCAAAAAATTCAGGCATATTTCTGATGAGGCTCAGTCCAAAGATGCTATGTACCAAATTTGAGCAAAATCGGTCCAAAATTGAGGGAGGAGAAGCATTTTGAGTGTTTTTCATAAAATTCAAATTGGCGGAAAATGACGTCATAGGGTGACATCATATGGTGCGTTGGATTCGGCTTGGCCCAAGGAGTCCACGGATGCCAGGTTTTTGAAAATTGTACATATAGTTCAAAAGTTACACGCAGAAATGTACCTGAAAATTCCTTCCATACGCCCGATTCGCAAAAACTTGGAATCCCTAGAATCCTTGGGCCAAGACGAATCCAACGCATCCTCTGACGTCATGTCCGCCGGAATAGAATGTCCGCCATCTTGGATTTGATGAAAAACACTCAAAATACTTCTCCCTCATTTCTGCTTGTGACTTTTCAACTGTAAGTCCAACAGGTACATTTCTGCATGTAACTTTTGAACCGTATGTCCAATTTTCAAAAACTTGGCATCACTGGACTCCTTGGGCCAAGCCGAATCCAACGCACCCTATGACGTCATTTTCCGCCAGGGTAGATTTTCCGCCATTTTGAATTTTATGAAAAACACTCAAAATGCTTCTCCTCCCTCAATTTTGGACCAATTTTGCTCACATTTGGTACATAGCATCTTTGGACTGAGCCTCATCAGAAACTTGCCTGGATTTTTGATATCTCGTATCGTTTTGTCGTGACAGCCAATCAAACGCGTCCTAAAAGTCGCCAAACAGGAAGTGAGCTCATATCTCGGGAACCCTTCATAGGATTATTTTCAAACTTTTCACAGATGTCCTTCCCAGGATTCCCCACAAAAAATTACAGGGCCCCAGCTCAAACCCTCTAGCGCCACCATCAGGTCAAAATTTGAGGGACCTTTCTGCTTGTAACTTTTGAACCATAAGTCCGATTTTCAAAAACTTGGTATCCCTGGGATCCTTGGGCGAAGACTGGTGGATGAAGCTGTTTGACAGTCTGGTGGAGTGGGCCCGGAGACTCCGGTACCTTCTCCCCGAGGGCAGGAGGCTATATCCAGGAGGGAGGGGAGAGAGACACCAGCGATCCTCCCAGCTGCATTCACTATGCGCACAATAGATTCAGATTCAGATTTCATGTATTTATTGTCATTGCACAAGAAAGAACAATCAAAGTGTGTTTGGAGTATCCACATACGTAGTTGTAACGTGCAAAATAGTAAAGTGCAAACCCAGTGAAATAAATTCCCCTCAATAACCCCTAAATAACCCCAGTGTAAACATTTGTAAACATTTGACATCAGTACAGCAGTATTGGCAGCAGCATCAGGGCATGTAATTAATATTATCATTAAAGTGCATTAGAGAGCAGGGCCATTCAGATACATGAGAACAGTGACATTATGCAGAGATGCAAAACCAGTTCAGAACTATTGGCGAGTGTGGTTATTGTCCATGGGAGGGGGGTAGAAAGGGGTGGTGGGCAGTGTTCAGTAGCCTTACAGCTTGAGGGTACAGGCTGTTGGCCAGTCTTTGTGTTATGGCCTTTATGGCCCTGTACCTTCTCCTTGAGGGCAGCAGTTGAAAGAATTCCTGCTCCAGTTTCTTAATATTGAAAAACTGTTGCCCCTCTCTCTATAATTGCTGCTGTCAAGCTGCTCATTTTGGTTTTAACCCTCTCTACATGATCTTGGATGAGTGCCTATGTTCTGTACTTCAGACCAGCCCTCTCAAGCTATTGGTAATATTTCTTGATATCAGCCACTTCAGCTATGTTCCGGTGGTACACCCCATGTAGGGGTTTGTCTTGTAATGATGGTCCCTCCAACACCTCTTCCTCTGAACTCCATTGTCTGAGACATTCTCTGAGCACATCATCGGTCAGTGCCTTGTCTTTGATGTACTTATGGGTTTTGGATGTTTCGTCCTGGACAGTGGTTCCCACGCTCACTAGTCCTCTGCCTCCTTCCTTCTTGCTCGCGTACAGTCTCAGGGTGCTGGATTTGGGATGGAACCCTCCATGCATGGTCAGGAGCTTTCGTGTCTCAACATCTGTGATGTGTATCTCCTCCTTTGGCCAGCTTATGATTCCTGCTGGGTATCTGATCACTGGCAGGGCGTAGCTGTTTATTGCCTGGGCCTTGTTCTTGCCATTGAGCTGACTTCTTAGGACTTGCCTTACTCATTGCAGGAATTTGCTCGCTCAGTACAGCTTGATGTCATTCATGTAGAGGCAGTGACTGATGGTGACCCCATTTCTGAGTCGGAATCCATAACCAGTGCGGTTGATAAATTGGCTGAGGGGGTTCAGACCTATGCAGAACAGCAGTGGGGACAGTGCGTCTCCTTGGTATATGCCACATTTGATGGACACTTGTGCAAGTGGCTTGCCATTGCCTTCAAGGATGGTTTTCCACAACCACATCGAGTTTACCCTTAGAGTCCTGTTGATACTGTACAGCTCCAAGCACTCAGTGATCCATGTGTGTGGCATTGAGTCATAGACTTTCTTGTAATCAATCCAGGCAGTGCACAGGCTGGTCTGACGGGTTCTGCAGTCACAGGCGACTGTTTGGTCAACCAGGAGTTGGTGTTTGGCTCCCCTGGTGTACCCGCTTATCTTAGCCCCAATGATGCCTGAGATCAACTTCCATGTTGGCCGATAGTTGGAAGGAACTGTACCCTTTGAGGAATCTTCAGGATCAGGATCATACACCCTTGGGTTATCCATTCAGGGTGAGTCCCTCCCCTTAGTAGCCAGGTAATTTGTGCTTCCAGGTGCTTGTGGAGTGCAGTGAGCTTCTGTGATGGTGACTGGATTCTGTTCAGCTGCTCTTATAACCCAGCACCTCTCATATCAGTTAATTGTTTTCAGTGATCATTTCATTCACATCTTCTAGGAGATTTTCAGATGGTATTTTACTGGCATCGGGGTTGCCTTGCCTTCATTCAGGCCATGATCTTATCCTTCTGTTCCCACCCCCCGCTCTGTGTCAGTCACATGACCCTGTGCTGTATTTTTTGCACCTGTCTGTTTGCACTGATCATTACCTGCACTGTTGTAAATTTTGTGTTATATTATAGCTTATTGGTCTTTATTACTACTTTATTTTATTCTATTTTATTTGTTGCATGTTAAGTGTTTGTCTACATTCCGCTCCAAGTACCGAAGCAATTTCCTAATGTTGTGAACCTGTTCACTCATATGGCAATAAAACCTTCCTGATTCTGATTCTGATTCTGAATCAGGTGATACTTATTGGGACTTTGTATCCAGTCTCTGGGTGGGGGAGTTGATGTTAACTCTCTTCTGACCTGGCATCCTGACTTCCCCTTGCTGTAGCATTTGTATTGTACCTCATCAATTTCTAGTTGTGATAGCAGTTGCTGTTTGTGGATGTTGGAACACTGAGCTATTAACTGTTTGGCTGTGTGTATCATAGTAACCATTTCTCCCACATCCTGTTCATGTAACCTTTCTGACTAGGGTTACTGGTGTAGCACCATTCCAGCAGACCCTTGTTCTTGCATGTCACCCATTTCCGCCTTGTTCCAGTAGCCCATTTTTCATCAAGATGCTCTGGTTCCCCAGCACCTGACACAGACCTTGTTTGGCTGGGTGACGTCTGAGCCGGCATCACGTATGTTTCATTGTCTCACATAATTGTATGAGGTGGGGAGTAGCGCGAAGGGTCTTACTCAAGGACCCACACTTGCTTGCTCATTGCACCCTCAGGGGGGTATTTGAACCCAGGTCCCCAGTGTGAAAGTCTTGAGCTAGCCAGCCGCTTGGCTCCTTCTATACACTATATTGCCAAAAGTATTCGCTTGCCCTGCCTCGCATATAAACTTAAGTGACTTAAGTCCCATTCTTTATCCATAGGCTTTAATATGACGTTGGTCCATCCTTTGCAGCTATAAACAGCTTCAGCTCTTCTGGGAAGGCTGTCCACAAGGTTTAGGAGTGTGTTTATGGGAACTTTTGACCACTCTTCTGGAAGCACATTTGTGAGGTCACACACTGATGTTGGATGAGAAGGCCTGGCTCTCAGTCTCCGCTCTAATTCATCCCAAAGGTGTTCTGTCAGGTTGAGGTCAGGACTCTGTGCAGGCCAGTCAGGTTCATCCACACCAAACTCTCTCATGCTTGTCTTTATGGACGTTGCTTTGTGCACTGGTGCACAGTCATGTTGAAGAGGAAGGGGCCATCTCCAAACTGTTCCCACAAAGTTGAGAGCCTGGAATTGTCCAAAATCTCTTGGCATGCTGAAGCATTCAGAGTTCCTTTCACTGGAACTAAGGGCCAAGCTCAGCTCCTGAAAAACAACCCCACACCAAAATTTACACTTGGCACAATGCAGTCAGACAAATACCGTTCTCCTGGCCACCACCAAACCCAGACTCGTTCATCAGATTGCCAGATGGAGAAGAATGATTTGTCACTCCAAAGAATGCGTCTCCACTGCTCTAGAGTCCAGTGCTTTACACCACTGCATCCATACTTTGCATTGCACTTTGTGATGTACGGCTGCTTGGCCATGGAAACCCATTCCATGAAGCTCCCTATGCACTGTTCTTGAGCTAAAAGCCTTTGAAATCCACATGAAGTTTGGAGGTCTGTAACGATTGACTCTGGAGATAGTTGGTGATCTGTGCTCACTATGTGCCTCAGCATCAGCTGACCCCACCCCGTCAGTTTATGTGGCCTACCAATTGTGGCTGAGTTGCTGTTGTTCCCACTCGGTTCCACTTTGTTATAATACCACTGACAGTTGACTGTGGAATATTTAGGAGCGAGGAAATATAATGTATATTGTCCGTAAATCAAGATATGAACATAAATAACAGACAAATCAGGTTCCTTCTTTCCCCAAGGTCTCTCCTGCTAGCGTTAGCAAAAGATCGCTAAGCACCCTTCCCCAACATGCTGTGGGCTGAAGGGCCGTTACTAGGGTTGCCAACACCCTGGGAAAAAAAGGGACACCTCATCCGCAGGACTGGCCGGCCCGATTGCCTTCACCCTTCGTGGTGTAGTGAATCTTTTTAGCCCTTTTTTGTATGTGTGAAGCGATTTTTTTTTAACTATTTGACTCAAACCTGAATTGAATTAGATGCATATCTGAGTGATATGAACACAGGGAAAATAAATAATTATCAGCAATTTATTTTTAATACAAAATAACAAAATGAACAGAATAAAAGAAATATCTGTCCTGCTTAACTTAATACTGTATAAATTAATATAAACAGGGATGAAAGTGACCAGTAATGGAAAAAGCTGAAAGTCACAGAAAAGCCCCTATAGCTTCAAATTTTTTGAAATGTAGGCCTAGATGCTCTGAGATGCAATCTGGGGTCATTTCAGCCAATAAAAACTAAGACATCAACCACCCATTTTGGGGGGAGGGGGGGGGGGATTCCCTTTCCCTCTTGATGATCCCACTTTGCACTACCTTTTTACAAAATTTGACTTGCATTGGATGGAATCAGTTTGGGATGTGTAGTCTGGACAGTAGCTGCTGACAGCCAGACTCAAGCACATTTCTAAATGATCATCAGTCATAGTGGAACAATACTTAATGATCTTCATGTGGGAAAAGGCTGACTCACATAAATAAGTTTTCATAAATCTATCTCCATTTTATCTGACAAATGTTAATTTTAATCTTAAAATAAGCTAAGCAAACTGCACTGCACTTAAACACTCTGTGCCCCGTTTTTGGACCCTCACCCACAGTTTGAACCCCCCCCCCTTTTTTTTTTTTTTTTTTTAACCAGTTTTTTCGACTTCCTACCTGGAGTCACATTTTCTTACTGGTTTTGCAGTGGTATTTACCAGCCTCTGCACATTTACCAGTGGCGCACTAGGCGTACCTTGGAGATTTTTTTTTTTTTTTTCCTGTTTCGCACTTTTGCAAGACAACATTAAGCGAATAAAAAATTTTATAGAAATTGAATGTTTTAATATAAATAGAATGTGTGAGATGGAGAGCCCAAGCGAACTGGGTCCGATCAGACTGGAAGTGCGATAAGCACCAAGTTCACAGCCCTACAGCACACTCCTCACGCCCCCCCACAAAAATGATACATCCAAAGTTCCATCGCAGCAGGTCACCTCCTCAGTATACACACAACGAAGTTCGAGTCCTCTTTACTGAAATAGTGATATTGCTCGAATTCAACGATATGTTTGGCTGGAAAGACGTAATTAAAGTGTTGCAAATGCGATATTAAACTGTAGCCTACGACGTCCGTGGACTAGCAGACAACAGATCAAACTTAAGGTAAGCCGGCTTTTACTTAATTTGCCCGCCGATGGCACTGCTGGTTCCAGTCATTTACAAGATATCATTTTGATGTCATGTCGAGCCGTTTCCACTGTCTCTGCCGAGTGCTCGTTCAGCACACTGAGATGCCTAAAAACGTACCTGCGAAACACCATGGGTGATGCGAGGCTTACCGGGCTTGCTCTCATGAACATTACATTCACTTCGACATGAAAATCGATAGTGAAGCGATCATGAGACAGTTCGACGCATCTGGTAAAAGGTGACTAAATTGCAAATAGATTGCTCTACAAGTTACAGTTGCGCCTTCAAGTGCGCTCCCTGGGAGAGAGAGAGGGGGGGGGGGGTTGCGTGCTCTTAGCTGTGCTTACGGATGTGTGGCCCATGTAGGCTACTGTGCACGAATGTGTTTTAAAATATGTTCTAATGTTTATTGTTCGTGTGTTGTTCACATATTACGTTCATATTGTTCACATTGTTCAATTTCAAGTTCTTTTGTTGTATTGTAGCCTACAGATTTGGGACAGTAGGCCTATATGCACCGCGCGATTTTTTTTTTTTTTGGGGGGGGGCGTACCTCACATTTCAATCCTGCAGGCGCCCCTGACATTTACCAAATGCACTGTCACTCTTCCCCGCGTATAGCGTACACAGTGAAAAGGAGAATGTGAAGCGAAGGTACGCGCTGTAGCGAACATGCTGCGCGCAGGCTGCAGTGAGAAGCCCCGCGCGGTCCCGCACACCGGTAAAAGTTTATTGCTAATGGCAGCGGCTGTAATGAACTATGATTGCACTCATCTCGAGACCAAGACCGGTGTTGTAGTATTCGACACCAGTCGACTGGTAGATCAACGTATTGGGCCCCTGTTTTAGACACTATTTTTGATTCACAATACGGAAGTACTACGGAACAAAGTGCGTCTCTTTCCAGCTCAATACGGGACACGGAATTTTGTTTCTGAATACGGGACGATTCCGTTTTTCAAGGGACGGTTGGCAACCCGTTACCTTCAACCACGGTCGGCGCCACGAGGGGGCGTTTGGTGGCGACGCCCCCTCAGATGTGAGAGCTGCGCTGTGTTGCGCATTGCCAAATTGCGCTGTGTTTGCGCTTGTGGTGGCGGGCTATGTGGCATTAATGTACTGTCTCTTGGCGTTGCTCAGATCAGCTTGGTTTTGTGGTATACAGGAGATCACTTGACCGAGGGTCTACGTTCAAATAATAATAATTTTAGAAACTCATCACTTTTTACTCTTACTCAGTTAGACTCTTACAAAGGTGTAGTCTAAATACACAAGCTCTCGAGGAGCACGCCTGACCCATTACGCACGCGAGGAGTGGAATAGGCCTGTGTGTGTGTGTGTGTGTGTGTGTGTGTGTGTGTGTGTGTGTGCGCGAAACGACCCCGCCCCCTGTGATAAACTCATCGCCCCCTTAATATTTTATGTCTGGCACCGGGCCTGCGTTCAACAGACTTGCTCCAGATTGTCTATTTGGTTGCTATGATACTCAATCGGATTTCTAAATATGGAACTTGGCTCCAAATTTACCTCTATAACTGCAAGCTTCAACAAGCTTCATTTGACTGGAGACGTACTCTATGGGGAGCTTCACACTTATTTAGTCCACTTCTTTATACAGTTTGTTTATGTGTGGAACATTCCAGGTAACACAATAACATTTCCATGGAGACAAGCAGGTAGTTGACCTCCAGAGAAGTTCTATAGTGTACTATTAATTTTAAAAGATCTCTTGGCTGTTATCAAATCAATATTTGTTATTTTCTAATTCTGCAGACCGCCTTAACTTGCCAAGTGTGCTGGTGCTGAATGGCTGTGGCATCAGTCGAGCCGGAGACCAAACAGAGATCGCTGCTTTCTGTGCTCATGTGATGGAGCTGGACCTGTCTCACAACAATCTGCAGGACTGGCATGAGGTGCTCCCATGGGCGTAAAGTGCAATGACCAAAATGAATTTGTTTGTCTAGTTAGTTTGGAAATATTAGAGCTGCACAGTGCTCCAATCTCAATTTGAGTGTGCTCTGCAAACAACAAAATATCCTTTTATACTCTAGAAAAATCTTGGTTTTAGTACTTCTACAAAACTGTTCTGAAATTCATAGAATTTTAGTATTATTATTCATTTCAGTCTTCTCTCAAATGTTATGCAACTTGTTTACTGTAAGCATGCGTAAAAAACTTGTCAGAAAGATCACAATTCTGTATTTTATTTTTCCAAATAGTGCAGCTATGAAAGATGTAATAAAGAATGTACAATAATAATATCACCATTTGTTCTTTTTAGATCAGTAAAATAGTATCCAACATCCCCAACCTGGACTTCTTGAACCTGAGCTCCAACCCTTTGGCGGGAGTCCCTCTGGACCCTCAGTGCGCCGAGGCCTTCGCGGGAGTCCGGCGACTTGTGCTCAACAACACCCGGGTCTCCTGGGACACTGTGCTGCAGCTCACACAGGAGCTGCCTGAGTAAGAGTTGCAATATATAAACCATAATTAATCAAATTTAAAATGTTTTACATAACTACGAATCAACTTTGATTAACGTTTATTGCAATTAAGTTAAGATTTTTTAAACAGAAATGTGAAAGTGAATTGATAAGGTGATTGACCAGCCAGTTTAGCATAATTTAGTGTACACTGTAAATAAAAAGTAGTGGTACAAGTTGTACTTTCTAGTAGTATTAGTACTTTCTGTTAACTTGGTGATCCAGTCCTTTCTGTCCAGTTATAGGAGAAGTGTCTAGTTTTGGCTGGCCAGGCAATCATTTTATATGTACAGTAATCCTTCGTTTATCGCGGGGGTTAGGTTCCAGAAATAACCCGCAATAAGAGAAATCCGCGAAGTAGGACAACTTTATATTTTACAATTATTCTACATGTTTTAAGGCTGTAAATGCCTCACCACACACATTATACGCTTTTCTCAGACTGGAATGAACTTTTCTCACATTTCTCTCTCGTTTAAACACTCAAACTTTCATAGATTTTCAACAAAATGTATTAATAGTGACGCGTGGGGTGGAGACACGGCTCTGGAAGCCCCGCCGGACGAGCGAGGGGAGTGGAGACATGAGTCACTAAATCCGCAGGAAGCACCGCACTCATCCAACGGCACTGCCACATCCTGGGACGCAACGCGCAACAACCCCTTGGAGAAGTCCGCGACACGTGCACCCCTCATCGTGGTCAAATCCGTGACAGAGCAGCACGACTGGCGCGAGGCCGCACGTACACCGGTGCTGCGAGCACGAGATCGAACTGCAGCGCCCGGACCGCGTCCTCTCAGCCCGAGCCAGAAACCAGCCGCACGAAACCAGCAAAGAGCGGCACGTGGTGGTTTAATCCTGGTTTAGACCTGGTCTAGTCCCGATTTAGTCCAGGTCTAGACCTGGTCCAGTCCTGGTTTAGTTCAGGTCCAGTCCAGGTTTAGACCTGGTTTAGACCTGATTTAGACCTGGTTTAGTTCTGGTCTAGACCTGGTTTAGTCTACGTTTAGTCCTGGTCTAGTCCTGGCCTAGTCCCGTCTAGTCCCGGTCTGGTTCTCGTCTGGTCCTGGTCTAGTTCCAGTCTGGTCCCGGTCACCCTGCATCCCCCATCTATCAATCAGCAAAGGTCTACAGTCTCTTAGCGATTCAGGACGCAGAACACAATGTTACACTATAAAAAAAATGTTACACTATTAAAAAAAAAAAAAATCTGTGAAACAGCGAGGCCACGAACAGTGAACCGCGATAGAGCGAGGGACCACTGTATTCACAATAGGGGTGTGCAAAAATAATCGTCATGACAATGCATCACGATACTAACTTTCACAATATACTGCATTGATTCTTGATGCCAAAAATCGATTATTATTAATTATTAATTTTATATTTAATAATTGTATATTTAATATAAATAAATAAGTTATTACTTAAAAAAAAAAAAAAATCCTATGCACTTTTTTCTTTGTGAAAGGGTATTGTTTGTTATGATGGTAGCTACCTCCAAAATGGCAAATGTTTGAACATAATTTTTTGTTTTAGAAAAAATCCTATGCACTTTTTTTGTTATTGGTTTGGTTTATTTGTTTTTGTTATTCAATAAATTCAGTTATGAATTGAGTTGCTCAGAGTTATGTATCAATTGAAGACACTACCCAGATACACAGCCACTGATATTTAAGTTATCCTCTTTTTTTTGGGTACATTTTCACTGAAGTATGTCGAATATATTGCAATGAATCGCAGTAATTCAAGTATCGTGATGAATCTTTATAGTATCGCATCGTGGCATATGAATCGTGATTCGAATTGAATCGGGACTTCTTTGCCAATACCCACCCCTAATATACAAAACAATAACAGTACATTTACATTTACTTGCTTGAGATTGTCCAATTCAGATAACCTCTTCAGAAATAATTGGGGTCTTTCTTGGATGGAGTATATTATACAGCACTGTAATTGTTCTTTAAATGTATTTGCCCCCTTAGGAAATACATTTTGCCTTGACCTTTACCTTCTCTGTCCTTTCATACTTCTGTAGCCTGGAGGAATTGTTCCTGTGCCTTAACGAGTACAGCCGTGTGCATGCCCCCCGTGTCCCCTGCCCCTCCCTGCGCCTGCTCCACATCACCGACAACAGCCTCCATGACTGGGCCGAGGTCCGAAAGATCGGCTCCATGTTCCCCAGGCTGGACACTCTGGTCATGGCCAACAACAACTTAGCTTCAATTCAGGACAACAAAGAGATTCTCCAACGGCTTTTCCCAAATCTGCGCAGCATCAACCTGCACAACTCAGGTCAGAAACTTATTTATAATTAATGTGTGTGTTAATAAAAAAAGAAAAAAGAAAAAAAAAAGTAAAAAAAAAAAAAAAAAAAGCAAAATGACCATAGAGATGCACTAGCCAAAACTATATTAAAACGGTAACCAAAAGAGCTGTGGAACAACCTGACCAATATCTCCACTGGTTTAACATTAGGATAACTGCAAATTCTCTCTTAACTCTATTATGAACATGTTAAAGATGCACTATGTAAATGCTTAAGTGGAGGTTCCAAAACCTTCTATCGCCATGGAGATGTTATTGTTTTGTCTGTAAAGGAGATAAGCAACTAACTCAATCAAACTAAGTATTTCTTGGCAGTAATAATGCCTGGAAGTAAATGTATGAGAAACTGAACTGAAGTTTATAACATACTGTGGAACATTTCAGGCAAAGAAAGCGGTAATGTTTTCATGAGACAAACAGGTGACAGACCCTTAAAGATTTAAATTTCTTGAATTACAAAGGGTCAAACACCAGTAATAGTAACTGTAAACGCCAGTAACTATTACCGACCACGGCAAAACCCGCCACAAGTCGCTCAGAGTGACTTACACCCTTTCTCCTGGGTTCTGATTGTAACTATTACTATTAGTTACCTGGCCGGCGTTTCTGAAAAACTACAGAGGATTTTCACACAAGATGACATCCCAGTCTATTTCAAACCCACAAACACTTTAAGACAGAAACTGGACAAAAACACAGACCCACAAACAAAGCAATGTGGTCTACAACATTCAGTGTAGTGAAGACTGTGAGTGCTACATTGGAGAAACAAAACAGCCACTTCACAAGAGAATGTACCAACACAGACGGGCGAGCCAGAGTGGACCTTCATCAGCCGTACATCTCCACCTAAAAGCCACGACCCACTCTTTTGAGGACAGTGAGGTACAGATCTTGGCCAGAGAAAAGAACTGGTTTGAGAGGGGAATTAAAGAGGCTATTTTTGTCAAGAAAAAGAATTGTTCCTTGAACAGAAATGGAGGTCTCAGACATCATTTGTCTCCCATGTATAACTCTATCCTCAAACCTGCAGAGCATTTTGAGTTTTGGAGAAGTAGACAGATCAATAATAAAGGGTTACTCAAAAGTGTGAATGAAACAAAACACAACTCCAGGTTATTTTTGATGAGGGAACAACATTCTAACATGGCTTAAAGCTCACCAGTGTCAATTTTGTGTAATATACAGACCCCCGGGGGCATTTTATGTGATTGTTGCGGGCTAAAATGCCTGAATTTGCGGGAGCTTTTCCAAAAAGTTGCGATGAAAGTTGCGGTGTTTTTAAGGTTTTTGTTGCGATTTTGTTGCGGGAGGACGTGAAAGTTGCGATAAATAGTTGCGATTTTCCCTTTTTGTAATTAAAATTGAGTAATATTTTGAATACTGAGTTATTACTGACAAAGAATAATACAAGGACACAGAGATCACAGATATGGTCCTAAAACAACCTTACCAACATTGAAAATAAATTACTACTAGGAGGGGAACTGTTTCGCGCGGTCTTTTGCTGTTATTTTTGTGGGCAAATGGCTGGCCGCAGACATGTTTCTTTGCCATTAGAAGCCGTGTCCCAATTCCCAGAGTGCACAGTTCGGAGCGTGGTTTGAAGGGCATGTTCATAATTTGTTTTTTGTCCCATGCGCAGTTAACACGTGTTCGCAGACTGCAGTCGTTTCCATGGATATCGGGGCGTGGACCAAGCGCGTGAAAATGCACACTTCGCGCAGCATGCACCGCGCGCTACTTCTTCTACGGGAGAAAATTGAGGCCCTGTCTGCACGACAACGTTCCTGTTTTTTTTTTTATGCGGGGTGAAAAAAGTCTCGTCAAGATGAGCACGGAGTGCTGAGTGAAAACGATGTAGTACATATGTCACACCGTTAAGTGGCGCTGTAAACCGGAAAGAGCCAGAGCTGCCGGAAACGCAAGACTAAGAGAAAAAGAGCACATGCGCATAAAGTCCTTTCTCTTTCGTAAACAAGCAAACACGTGTACAAATGTTGACGTTCCCTAACATAGACAGACGCCAGAGAACAAAGATTTGCGCTGCGTGAGCAGAGTTTTGCCTATAAATCGATAGTTAGTATTACTTGCTATCGTTTTATTAGATAAACATTAACAAGTAGAACTCTCGTTAACCTTGCTCGTGTTATTTACGCAAAATGCTTGTTTGGATCTTAATACGGGAATGTTAAACATACTCGGACATTATGTTGGCTTTTCTGCGAGAATATACAACTGGGGACCAGCACCAACAGGCAGCTTTATAGTTGTGTGAATTTGTGTAAAGAAAACAGAAATGCTTTCATATATTTTTGTGTGTGATACTGCATGTGCCTGTTTGTAAAAGGTACATTTTCATTCAATAAAAAAGACAAGAAATGGTTGCTCTATTTCTTTATTTACAGCACACAACACCCTCAAATTGGTATGGGCTCCTCATTGTCCACTATCTGCCTTTTCGTTGACGGGATTTTTCCAGTTTTAAAATACGTGTTTAGCTTTGAATTGGCAAACACTCGTGTGTTGTGCGTACTGTGCACAGGGTTACCTTCTGGTCACTGATCACGTGATGATTACGGCATCGCGACGTCATCATTTTCCCAAAAGTTGCGTTTTTTTGCCACCCACACGACAACGCGACCCCCGGCGTTCTCTGACTTCTCCACTCTGGAACCCGTTTTTAAAAAACACCGTTTACACCCCCCAAAAACGGGGGATACTCTTAATGGATACTAAGAGTAACTCTAATGGATACTCTTAAATGGATTAGCTGCTTAGAGTACAGTAAGAATTTTTATTGCATCACATATCAAGATTTCAAACCTCTACACTGCTTACTGTTTGGTCGCATTTGAAAGTGCTTTTCCTGCTCTCCTCTGGTACTGGTTCGTTTTCAGCATACATAACCACGGAGATATTCGTATTGATTTGGATAGTGCCTTAGAAAAAACCCGATCGATTTGTGAAACTGTTTAAATTGTTTAAAGTATATTGATGTCAAAATTTACTTTTATTGCATTATTACTGTTGATTTTCATATGACTAACATAAGTCTTGTCTGATCAGCATGATTAATTAGTTGTGTTGGACACTCAAAAAAATAATTTGTTGGCGGAACATAAAAAAATATTTCCATCTAATTATAACACGCTAATTTAGCAAGAAATTGTTTTGTTCAGTGTATCATTTTAAATACAGTTGTACCTACACCACTAAATTGGGTCACCCACACTTAAATCAAACATGTTGAACTAACATATAAAAGTTATGCTAGATTAACCCTTTAAAGTTGAAATAACCTTTAAAAGTTATGTTGGATTTACCCCTTGAAATTAAGTCGCAGTAACACGACACATTATGTTGACCCAGCATATTTACATTTATATCACTCAACAAAAAAATTACTTGCTAAATTAGCGTGTTGTAATTGGATGGAAATACTTTCCATAATTTTTTTATGTTCCCCCAACAAATTATTTTTTTCAGTGTATGTGTATTTATGGCAAAAGGAGAAATTCAGTTTGTCAACTCATTTCAACATTTCACAGCTCATCCAAGCTGCTTCTTCAGTTCTGGTCAGAGTGCCTTATATATGCCTGAAGGGAGGAGCAAACTACAAAATAAGGCAGTGTCCACCAACGTCTGACCAGAACTGAAGAAGCAGCTTGGATGAACTATTCGACCAAATAAACTTTTGTCCAGTTTACAAACTGAATTTCTCCTTTTGCCATGGATTCTACCTGGATGACAGAGGGATTCTACACATATGTGTATTTATGTATATATCAAACTCAGAAAGTGTTCTGTTCGGTTCACTGTTGACTGGTAGTGTATATAATATTTGAGCAACTGTTTATGAGCCATGGGGCGGCAGTTGCGGTACCGCAAAGCCGATAGTCCGTACTTTTCGTCCAATGGAGTGCGTAGCTCGAGCTTTCAAGCGCCTGTTAGCTTTCAACGTGAGTCTTTGCGCTTCCAATAAGATCCGCAACTCCATCTTCTTTCACGAGAGCAAATCAGGCCACGGCGTCAGTCCAATCAAACTGTGAGCTGAATCATTTGCAAACCAGTCGATGTGTGTAGTGCATCTTGCCGTCTTTCTATCTTCGGCTCACTGTTGACAACAATCCCATGTGCTTCGCCGCTCTCAAAAGTTCGCTAATAGCGATGTAACGTCACCGTACTGAGAAAACAGGTGGGTTGTACATATTTCATCAATGCAGTGGCTTAGTTTAATTGTTTCAATAGCTACCGGACACTACGTAGTGATTACGTTAATTAATTGGTAATTACGTCGCAGACAAACCGCAATAGACCTGCTTATATACGCACACTGCTCCCAGACAAAAAAGATGGTATGAGATGTACCAGAGTGATTCAACTTTATTGCATTTAATATGGAACTGTTTGTGATATTCCATGTTATATGTGTGCAGATAAAACAAGTAGAGGATTCACTTAATACAAATTATACATTTTTAACGTAATACTGTGTATATGTATGGACTTCTGGCACACAAACTAGTTATATGCATAATATTTGTTTATGATTTCAGATAGAAAAGTGCCCTCTGCTTTCAAGTAGGGGTAGACAGACCACTCTGGAGCACACGTCTTACATGCTCATGTGGATTTCATAAGGTGCCATCATTGGGGCCAAGCAGCGCTAAGCTGCAAGGCACCTATAGTGTTTCTATTGATTCTTATTATTATTATTAAACATTATTCTTCCGCCTCTGGAAGTCTATGGCAACCCCTAGAACCGTCTGGTAAAAAGTTGTGAAATTTGGCATGCACATTCCAGCCACTCTCCTCATTACCCACAGTAATTTATAGGTCCCCACCTCCAACCCTCTAGCGCCACCAGCAGCTCAAAGTTGCAGGAATTTTCAGGTACATTTCTGTGTGTAACTTTTGAACTGTATGTCCAATTTTTAAAAACTTGGTATCCCTGGACTCCTTGGGCCAAGCCGAATCCAATGCACCATATGACGTCATTTTCCGTCATGGTAAATTTTCCGCCATTTTGAATTTTATGAAAAACACTCAAAATGCTTCTCCTCCCTCAATTTTGGACCAATTTTGCTCAAATTTGGTCCATAGCATCTTTTGACGGAGCTTCATCAGAAACGTACCCGGTTTTTTGATATCTCTTATCGTTTTGACGTGACAGCCAATCAAATGTGTCCGAAAAGTCGCCAAATAGGAAGTGAGCTCATATCTCGGGAACCGTTTATAGGATTATTTTCAAACTTTTCACAGATGTTCGTGTCCTTCCCAGGATACCCTACAAAAAATTACAGGTCCCCACCTCAAACCCTCTAGCGCCACCAACAGGTCAAAATTTGAGGGACATTTCTGCTTGTAACTTTTGAACCGTAAGTCCGATTTTCAAAAATTTGGTATCCCTGGGATCCTTGGGCGAAGACTGATCCAACGCATCCTATGACGTCATGTCTGCCGGAATAGAATGTCCGCCATCTTGGATTTTGTGAAAATCAATAACATTCTTCTGTTTCTACAACTTAACTTGTAATTTCCACAACAAATGGTGTGCACCCACATTCTAGACAGTCTCATGATGCCCTTCAACAAATTTTATGTCCCCACCCCCAACCCTCTAGCGCCACCAGCAGGTCAAAGTTGCAGGTACATTTCGGCTTGTAAGTTTTGAACTGTACGTCCGATTTTCTAAAACTTAGCCTCACTGGACTCCTTGGGGCAAGACGAATCCAACGCATTCTGTGACGTCATTTTTCGCGGGTAAGATTTTCCGCCATTTTGAATTTTATGAAAAACATTCAAAATGCTTCTCCTCCCTCAATTTTGGAGCAATTTTGCTCAAATTTGGTCCATAGCGTCTTTGGACTGAGCATCATCAGAAACGTACCCGGTTTTTTGATTTCTCTTATCGTTTTGTCATGACAGCCAATCAAACACGTCCTAAAAGTCGCCAAACAGGAAGTGAGCTCATATCTCGGGAACCCTTCATACGATTATTTTCAAACTTTCACACATATTCTAGTCTGTCCCAGGATTCCCCACAAAAAAATTACAGGGCCCCAGCTCAAACCCTCTAGCGCCACCAACAGGTCAAAATTTGAGGGACATTTCTGCTTGTAACTTTTGAACCGTAAGTCAGATTTTCAAAAACTTGGTATCCCTACAATCCTTGGGCCTAGTCAAATCAATGCACCCCATGACGTCATGTTCGCCGGAATAGAATGTCCGCCATTTTGGATTTTGTGGAAATCAATAAAATGCTTCTCCTCACTCAATTTTGGACCAATTTTGCTCTAATTTGGTACATAGCATCTTTGGACTGAGCCTCATCAGAAACTTGCCTGGAGCTTTGATATCTCTTATCGTTTTGTCGTGAGAGCCAATCAAACGCATCCTAAAAGTCGCCAAACAGGAAGTGAGCTCATATCTCGGGATCCCTTCATAGGATTATTTTCAAACTTTTCAGACTTATTCTAGTCTGTCCCAGGATTCCACACAAAAAATGACAGGGCCTCAGCTCAAATCCTCTAGCGCCACCAACGGGTCAAAATTTGAGGGACTTTTCTGCTTGTAACTTTTAAAGCGCAAGTCCGATTTTCAGAAACTTGGTATCCCTGGGATCCTCGGGCGAAGACCGATCCAACGCATCTCATCGAATTAGGCTGGGTCGCTGCTTGGCCCCACATTGCTGCTTGCAGCTATATTTTATCCTACATTTCTTTAAAAAAAAAAAAAAAAAAAAGCAGTATTAGACATGATATAGAATATATTCGTGTCCTAAATAGGCCTACTATTTGTCTGGTATATCTTCATGCACTTATCACAGGGTCATCTGCCACCTAAAGTGGATGCCACCCCTGGCTTAGACTCGTCCTGCACCACCTCCAGGAGCAGAGAGCTGAGTGCAGAACCCACACCCTCCACCTCCAAGAGCAGAGAGCTGAGTGCAGAACCCACACCCTCCAGGAGTGAGCTGTCCACTCCTTTAAAAAGACCCACACCATCTATCCCCAGGAGCAATGAGCAGTCCAAAAGACCCAGACTGACTTTATCCATGGTTAGCAGTATGTTATTACATATACATACATACATACATACATACATACATACATACATACATACATACATACATACATACATACATACATACATACATACACACACATACACACGCATATCTGCAGCAGTGGTGCAGGATTTAGACCCATAAATTGTAAATACGATGACGATGACCCTTTTGTTAACAGCTTGAAAAGCAGAGATTTGGGGGCTCACGTGGTCAAGCCAAATTTGTCTGCAGAGGAAACTCCCTCAGGTAATAATATAATTTTATTTAACTGAAAATTAAGTACATGTAAATTAAATTGTCATAATTATACAACTTTATTTCACTAAAATGTAGTAATAATATTCTTTCATTTAGAGACTTCATAGGTTCCATAGACACACATCCCTGAAACAGTCTCATGCCCGCCCGCTGTTCCGCAGACCTCGTCTGCCATCAGACCTTCATCAAACCCTCCTCTTCCTTCTTTCTACAGCACAAACAATGGTAAGATGCGCTGAAAAATGCACATGCCATTATCAATCGATGTTTTTGTTTCTTATACCTTTTTTCTCAATATAGCCAGAACCAGCGGACCTCCCGTTACTATGGCCACAGACCATGCCACAGCAGGGCCGCAAGTGGGCGGCAGAAACACTTTTTATGGTGGGTGCAAAAGGGAAGCTGGAACTGAAAGTCCGCCGAGACCTGTGGTACCACCCCCCACCACCAGCTACCTTGTACCACCAGCCTCCAACACCAGACTGCTTCTTTGCCCAACGGCTGCTGGTTTGGATGCCACGTGATCACGAAAACCCTCATTTGCACCAGATGTAGATCCAGGGGGTCATGTTGTGCTTCAGCAGTTGGACCGGGCCCATCGATCAGAGTTTAGAGTTATCCTCACATGCAAGTAATAATATTTGCCTATTCACTTATGTCTGAGGAAATACTTCTGCATGCTTTTGTTGGTATTTAGTGTATTAGAAAATATAAATACCTAAAAATATGTCCATTCCATTGTTTTTGTCAGGCATGACTGTGACCTCAAATATATGTCATAAATGTGGGCAGTTTCGCACCGTGGAAACAGTCACAGTCAGTAAAAAGGCAAGGTATATTGTCCAAACACAGAGCCAGTTACAAAAGAGGAGTGGCTTCAACGTATGAGAATATTGGGTTAGCTTTACTTACTTTAATATTAATAAATATTTGTATTACCATCTAGCGTTAATAACTGTTCTATTCCAATTATAATTATTATTATCCTATTACTGTTCTATTCCTATTTATCTATGTACTTATTGCTGGTCTTGTATATCAATATCTTTATGTTTCTAATACCTTTATGAATCTAAAATGCATGTTTTTATTTTCTGGTTCCTTTTCAGTTAGAAAATAATCACTGACCTGACTGAAATTACTGACTGCCAAGAAAATGTGAAATTTTGGGCATACTATTGTGTTAATAAATATATTTCTTTGTGGAATTGATTGTGTTGTATTAATTTACTGTGAATTCTAGAAGCACTTATAATATCAAGAAGCTGCTTGCAGTTTGAATGAAACTTTAGAGTTACAATATGGTATGAATGGAATCCCTAAAGTTACCATAGGAAATAATTGCATAAGTAAATGCCTTTAAATGGACAAATAGTAGTAGTTTGGACAAAGTTTTTAATAATTTCCCTGAAAAATGACAGAACATTATGAAAAGATAAATAACTGATTTTAAAATAAGCAAGTTTAAAAATTAAATCTGTTCATTTGCTCTCGCTCTGGTCTGGATTCGAACCTGCGACTTGCTCAATTTTCTTCCCTTTTCTCCCCCCTTCTTATACAGACAAATGTTCCCCAGCCTTAGCTCAGTTGGTAGAGCACTTGCCTAGTGATCCAGGGGTTCGAATCCTGCTCTTGACGGGTGGACTGTGTGTGATCCCAGCTCCCACAGATGAGTGCTGCTGTTGTGTCCTTGGGCAAGACACTTAACCCCACCTCGCCCCCGGTCTCTGTGGACACTGGTAGCCCCCATGGCAGAAGATAAATCAAGGCCTGTTGACCCACCACCTGCAGGAGGATACATGAGGGCTGGTGCATTGTGTTCTGGCCAGCAGAACACTGCTTGGACTGCTGCCCCCGCGACCCAGAGAATGGAAAAAGCAGAAGATGAATGAATGAATGAATGTTTATGAGCCCAAAGCATAAACTGAAGTATTACTAGTATATTGTAATCTCTTATATACTGTGTCCATGTAATTTCCCTTAATAAAGTGTTTCCAAGTGAGCACTATATGTTAAGAGGAGTGGCCAAAATGGTTTACAAGAGACTGCTACTTCACACATGTAAAATAGAAACTACAACTATTTTGAATAAAGTACAATAATTCATACATATAGTTCAACCTAAATAATTAAAAACCGATTATCTGTGCAACATTTATGGTAACTAAAATAGAGAAGACAAGTGCACAAAACAATGCATACATAAAACATGAAAAGGAACATTAGCTAGATGTCTTTGTGTGTATTTGATGGATAGACTTTATTTTGGTAATACTTTTTCTTAAGACATGTGAAATCGTTAATTTTAATACAACTTTACAGCTATCTATATTATCTATATTTTTAAATAAACAATAACCAATTAATATAGGCCTAACACAGTTTCTGAAGTCACAACTAAGCAATACAGTCCTATAACAAAGTACCAATGTCATTAATCATTATAAAGCTAAGAGAATGGTGAAAATGAGTGTTAATAGTTACTGTGTCAATTACTGTTAGTGTTAATGTGTCAGTAGTGTGTTGTTGTTGTATTTGGTAAATTAATGTAGATAAAAGTATACTAAGATTAGTTTTAAAACAAAAGCGCTCGGTCAGAAAAGCACTGGACAGCGCCCGGGGTTCGAACCCAGCGAGGGTAGAGGTTGTCTATTTCTCGTGAAATTGCAATCGAAGTAACCACTGAGCTAAGCCAGTGCGATTGTGAAAGAACTAAAAAGCATATATGTACTATGACTCAGCTAGTGTTTAGACAGCATCAGGTACGTTATTGGCAAGGCCCTCCTGTCAGTTAAACATGTCATAAAAAGGTGTGTTCACTCCAAATAATCCCGCTAGTATTTATGAATGTTGTGTTATTTTGTTTAATTAAACTGTAACGCGGGTGAGAAAACAGTGTCTAGCAATATACGCTCTTGTCCCGCTACTGCTCTTTAGTTTACGTCACCCTGCGTGCGTTAGGTCACGTGACGGCGACCCGCCAATTAGCAAGCTAGTCCGGCTAGGTACTTCCGGTGGCTCCGGGCCGATTGAGCATGCGCAGTAGTGCTCACGCGAATGCACGCACAGGGCGCGATTTCGTCTATCACGTGATCGCTTTGACCAATCAGAGCGAGAGGAGCCAGAGCGGCGCCGAAGCTAACCATTATAAAACTGTTTTTAAGAAAACTGAAGGGCTTTGGCTGAGAAAAAGTTTATGATCTAAAAATAGGTAAGAATCACAACAAAATAAGACATTTTTGAAAGTTGTAGGTGCCCTGTCAGCCGAACATGAGCTGTTTTGAATACATTGCGCTCTATGGGAAAAATCCTTTCTCGGTCGGGGGTGTTTCGCTGTAGTACCAATGAGTGACCACTAGGTGAACTTGGGTTAGCTACAAGCAGCAATACCCCATCCAAATACCCCATCCAAGTATTTGAATAAATCCATGACGCGAGCCTGAATCTATTAAAATAACGCGAGAAACGGACAGACTCATGTCAGCTGCAGGTATGCTTTTTAACTTCGCCTCTGCTTATTTCGCTATGACAATTTGCCAAACTTATTGTTTAATGTTTACCCGTAGGAGCCACTAGTACTATTAAAGCGGAGCCGTTGGTTTGACGAAACATGCGGAACTGGTAAACTCAGGCTTTATTTATCAGCATCTCCTGTGTGTTTGAGTTAAACTAACTGTTAGTTTAACTCAGCCACTCCCACTGTTTTCTGTGGGTCTGGTTAGACTTGCTTTTATGCCAACTTTCTGCACTATTCTTTACAGTGTTATAGTCCAATTAAAATTTAGGCGTAAACGTAAAAGTTGAAACAATTACTCATATTGTCCAATGTTGTCAAATAATTTATTATGCACTGTGGCTTTTTTTTTTATTTTAGCCTAAACATTGTCTTACTTGGTCTTATTGAAATGCACTATGCACTTTTAATGCTAAGCTGCTACTTTATTTTTTATTTATGTATTTATTATTATTATTATTATTATTATTATTATTATTACTATTATTATTATTATTACACTTGTAGAGGACAAGTAAATATAAGAACAGGATAGGGGGCATTGCAATATAAAAATAAATCAATCAATTTCAAATACAAAATAAATACAAAAATAAATAAATAATATTTTCAGCTGGAGCATTTCATCAAAGCAACAGGAATTTGGCAATCAGATGGGCAGTGGCTTGAGCTGTTTTCCAGTTTTCCAGTATGGTCAGGGAGCTATAATACAATTTAAACTCGTTAATAAAACATGAAAATGAGGTTTTGTTGCCAAAAGCAAAACAATATTTACAACAATTTCTGTTGAAAAATCCAAATTGTCCCTATAAATTAAAATGTGAGAAGCTTCTGACATCAGACCAGAAGACTTGAGAGTGGGGCATTCAAAAAACAAATGATCCAAAGATTCTTCTTCTGAATTACAGAAAATACAAGATTCAACCTCCGATTTAAATCTTTTTTTTTTTAAAGAAACAGGATATTATAGATTTTGTTTATAATCTTAAAACGAGTCTCCTTCACCTTTGTAAAGAGCAATAACTTAACAAATTTAGAATAAGCTTTAATTTTTGTAAACGGATTGTTAGAGCTGGGCATGTCCTTAAAAGAAGTTCTGTTAAAGTCATTATACATTTCTTGTCTCATACCTTCATTAATGCACTTATTGTTACATTTAGAATCTAATAGAAAAATACTACGCAGGAGCCATGAGAGACAATACCCACCATGGAAAAGATGGTGAGAGGCTAAAATCAAGCAGGTAACTAGTTGGGACCTTTTAACATACTGAGTTTTATTTTTCCACAAATTATTGAGTTGGCTTTCTTGATATTCTGTGGTGATATGTACATGGAATGACATGGATATACAACTTTGTAAACACCGTCTGCGTAGTCAAAAGGTTTCTCATACAATGATGTAACCCTAGGCAGAGGGGTTACATGAACAGGATGTGGGATGAATGGTTAATACGATACCCACAGTCCAAGCTAATGGCCAAACAACTAGTCGCTCAGTGTTCCAACATCCACAAATGGCAACTGCTATCACAACTAGAGATTGACGAGGTACAACACAAATGCTATGGCAAGGGGGAGCCAGGATGTCAGGTCAGAGGGGAGCTAACACCAACTCCCCAACCACGAAGCCCCAATAAGTATCACGCTGAGCGAGGCAGCGTCTGACCTGAAAGATAAGACCATGGCCCGAATGAACACAAGGCAACCCCGATGGCAGTTACAGAGGCTAAGTGAAGTACCATCTGAAAGTCTCCTAGAACATGTGAATGCAGCACTGAGAGCGATCCCTACCACAACCATCACTGAAACCAATGAGCTGATATACACTTCAGCAGCAGTGATCCTAGAGGTGCTGGGCTATAAGAGCAACCATGGGAGCCATGAGAGACAATACCCACCATGGAAAAGATGGTTAGAGGCTAAAATCAAGCAGGTGCGGAGAGAAGTGAGCCAATTGTCAGAGGCCCAGAAAGGTGCAATGAAAGGTACTGGAAAGGCATATGGGAAAGGGAGGCATCACATAACACCGATGCACAGTGGCTGGTGGCTCTCCCAGCAACCGCCCGAACAGTTGCCCGTGATTGCAGAACCCGTCAGACCAACCTGTGCACTGCCTGGATTGATTACAAGAAAGCCTATGACTCAATGCCACACACATGGATCACTGAGTGCTTGGAGCTGTACAATATCAATATGGACTCACTGATCCACACCACCAGGATCTACAGCACAGACATTGGAATGTAGTAGGATGGTGACAAAGAGAGGGAAGGTAGTCCACACAGAGGGGGTCTCACTCCCAGAGGGAACAATAACAGACATTGAGGACAGTTACAAGTACCTTGGTATCCCACAAGCAAGAGGCAACAAGGAAAGCGGCTACAGCCAAATACCTGCAACGAGTAAGGCAAGTCCTAAGAAGTCAGCTCAATGGCAAAAACAAGGCCCAGGCAATAAACAGCTATGTCCTGCCAGTGATCAGATACCCAGCAGGAATCATAAGCTGGCCAAAGGAGGAGATACAGACCACAGACGTTAAGACACGAAAGCTCCTGACCATGGATGGAGGGTTCCATCCCAAATCCAGCACCCTGAGACTGTACATGAGCCGGAAGGAAGGAGGCCGAGGACTAGTGAGTGTGGGAACCACTGCCCAGGATGAAACATTCAAAATCCATAAGTACATCAAGGACAAGGCCCTGACAGATGATGTGCTCAAGGAGTGCCTCAGACAGTGGAGTGCAGAGGAAGAGGTGCATGGCAGGACAAACCTCTACATGGGGCGTACCACCGAAACATAACTGAAGTGGCTGATATCACGAAATCCTACCAATGGCTGGAGAGGGCTGGTCTGAAGGACAGCACAGAGGCCCTCATCCTGGCTGCACAGGAGCAGGCCTTGAGCACCCGAGCAATAGAGGCCCAGATCCACCAGACAAGACCCAAGGTGTAGGCTGTGCAAAGAGGCTCCTGAGACAGTCCAGCACATAACTGCAGGGTGTAAGATGCTGGCAGGGAAAGCATACATGGAGCGACACAACCAAGTGGCGGGCATAGTGTACAGAAACATCTGTGCAGAGTACGGGCTGGAGACCCCAAGGTCAAGGTGGGAAACACCTCCGAAGGTTGCGGAGGAGTGGCTACAACAGATCCCAGGAAAAACATCAGACATCTCAGTCCAGAAAAGTGCAGTACTAGGAACAGCAAAGATACTGCGCAGAACTCTCAAGCTCCCAGGCCTCTGGTAGAGGACCCGAGCTGGATGAGAGATAGAGACCAACCACCGTGGAAGGTGAGGAGCACTTTTTATTTTTTTTTATATTACATTATTTATTTATTTTTTTACACAAATGAATAACGAGAATTTTATTTATGAATATTTAATTTTATTTATTAATATTTAATTTTAACCCTGATGCCTTTGAGAATAATGAAATTGAATCAAGTGCTTTCTTAATGAGACTGTTTTGCAAGAATAGAATAGAATGGAATAGAATTAGAATAGAATAGAATGCCTTTTATTGTCACTGTTCAAATGTACAACTTACATTATAGATACTCACAATGAGATTGAAAGCATCTCATGTCAGTGGAGACATTTAAGTAGTAAGAATAATGCTGTGTCATCAGCAAATTGACTTATTTTATATTGCCTGTCAAAAACACATATTCCCTGTAAATTTTGATTGTTTTTAATCAGGATAGCCAATAATTGGGTTGCTAAAAGAAACAGCGAAATGGGGCATCCTTGACAAATACCACGTTGTACCTTGAATCTGGGAGTAAGACCTGGTTTTAGGAACACAGAAAGATGAATATCGTAATACAACATTCTGATTATATTACAAAAAAAATCTCCAAAACCAAACATTTTCACGGCTTCAACCAGAAAGGCGTGTTCTAAAGTATCAAACACCTTATAGAAATCCCAAAATAATACCAAACTGTCACTGTCAGTATATTCATTATAATCTAACATATCAAGTATGAATCTAATATGATTGTGGATGTTTCTGCCCTTAACAAAAGCAGACTGTCAGTCATCAATGATATCTTTCTATCTCAGAGGTGTTTTTTTCCCCCTCTTCAATCCAGTGGCCTCGAGATCTCACAAAAGCCCCCTTTGATTTTTCCATATAGAGAGCATCCAGTTCAGACTGCAATTTATGTAATTTGTCAAGTTCATCATTTGATAATTGCTTCTTTTCACATAAAATGTTGATATTGTTAATTAGGCTTAGTTGCTTTTGCCTTTTTAAATTTGAGAGGAGCTTGCTTGTCTGAATTGAAAACTTTGTATTTCAGCCCTTCCCATTTACATACAGCAGCCATTTTCAAAGCATCAGTTTCTTCAATTACTTGCTTAATCTTTTTACAAACATGAGAATTGCTTAGAAGGGAATTATTGAATTTCCAGATCCAAATTGTCTTGTTTGGAAAACATTAAAGATAATGATATAACACAATGGTCTTATTAATGGAGAAGTGGATATATTGCTTTCAGTTATAAAGTTTATCCATGGTGGAGAAATGAGCCAAAAATCTATTCTAGAACTCTGACCATTGCCAGAGGCATTAAACCAAGAAAACTGAGATATTTTAGGCTTTATAACTCTCCAATAATCAATTAGGTTAGCACTATTCATTAATTTAACAATTAAATCATCATATGTGTGTATGACGCATGTGGAGGGTTTCTATCCAGCCACAAATCAGGTACCAAGTTAAAGTCACCTACTATCACTTATGTCTGTTGCATGCATTCCTACAATCACAGATTTGTTTGCAACTCATCAATAATACCCATAAACACAAACTAAAACATAATTTTCATCATTTAATTCAGCAATTATTATTACCCAATGACCATTTGACTCACTTATATCATTACCCCCAAAGAATGTGAAGTCCCATGACTAAAATAGATAAAATCTCTGCATTGTAACTTCCAAAATTTCACATCCTCCTCACTGGAATGAGTTTCCTTTAACCAAACAAAATGAGCTTTTTGCTCTATACAAAATAAGAAAATGGCCTTCCGCTTTACAATATTTTTAAGCTTCCTAGTGTTCAATGAAATAAAAGACATGTTTGGAATTGCAGGTAAAGCGCAAGATACAAAAGATGCACAGGAATGAGACTGACTATGTCCTTAACTAACAGAAAGATGCAGTTTACACTAAGAATTTCTCAAACTTATAACAAATCAAAGAAGAAGCTGTTGGGCTCAGCCTAGTCCAGAAATGTTAAGCTGCTACGCTATATTGAATGTGTGCTACACCCATGCACTCAAGCACTTCATGCACTTCCAAGGAAGCTTTTTTATTAATCATGTTATGGTTATTTGCCTTATTAATTTAACATTTGAAGTATATTGTACAATATCTGAATTTCTATATGGAGAACTATAGATTTATTACATTGCATGGTCCTGTTCTCTGCTCAGGCCGGGTTCTTTGATGGCGATCTAAGATGAGGGTTCTAGCCCACTGAAATCACAGTCAATTCTGTGAAGATTCCTGCCATGAACCCTGACACCCGACTCTCTCTGGCACTCAAATCGGTCCACATAGGCCCACAATCGGACGGCCTTTCTGGACTTTTCCAGAAAAATTTCAAATTGTGGTCTTATAGGAGAAATTGGCAAATGACAAGAAGATATCCAGATTAGTACATATTTCTGTCATAAATCCAGTAAATTACAGTATATCCATCTATATTACGTCTTTTTGCAACCTTAACTGGCCTCATTGCTACTGTTATTTGTCAAATGTATTACAAGTACTTACATAAGTTTGTGCTCTTTGGCCTCTTAAACTTAATGTAAAGTTTAGAAAGAAGGATTGGATCGATACTGTTAGGGTCAGGGCTTCTATGGGGAAACATCATCCTACACAGTGAGTGAATGTATGTTACCTAAATCTGTTTACATTTTGGCCCAAAAATATCGGCAGACCTTATCGGACCTCAGTTTCTCTTGAGTCTAAGCAGTTGGCCAAAGTTGCGATCTAGCATATGCAATGAAGTGGTTGGCTCTAACAGATTCTGTACAAAAAAAGTTTTGTATTTTTTTAAAATTGTAATTTAATAAATGTTACAGTGAATGATTACCTGTCTATAACAGACTAAAGCTACCATGTGAACGTCGGCAGATATGAAACCTGTTCCCCTTCCCCCACTCTTCACCTGACCTTTGTCAGCTCACCTGTGCTCTCTGGTCTTCTGTTAGTCTAAAGCTGGCACACTGTCAGACAGCAGTAACGTAGATAGCATCTAGTGGCAATATGTGAGAATACAACAGGGCCAGGTTGGCCAGTCTAATTAAATTACAGCCTTAACGCCTGTTGCTCATATAGAAAAAAACATTGATTTTAGTTTTTTTATTTGTACTGTATTAGGGATGTCAACAATTAATCGACTTAGGATTAATTGTCGATCAAGACGTTGATCGAACAAAATGCATTACAGGGGGTCCTCGGGTTACGACGGTCTCGACTTACGACGTTTCGTAGTTACGAACGCGCCCCCATTAAAAAAATAAATAAAAATTACGCGTCATTCCGTCTTACTCGGTTTAGCGTGGTAAGCGACGTAAACAAACGCGAGCGGCGCGCGGCGGAAGAATATGCTCTGTTGTGGTTGTAGGGCAGAGAAGACAGCCTCGTGTGCATGCCCAATGTGGGCGGAAGTACCTGATGTGGGCTCTGATCTGCTCCTATGAAAGTGACAGTGATAACCAAGCAGCGTAGTGGTCTAATTATTGAGATGGAAATGTTATTGGTGCTTTGGTTGGAAGATCAAAGTCAAAATCCGACTTACGACGAAATTCGGGTTACGACGCGTCTTAAGAACGGATCAACGTCGTAACCCGAGGACCCCCTGTAATTGTAATTAATCGCTAATCGCGGACACGCGCACTCGCGTGGTCACGAAACAAGGCAACCGCGCGCTGCGCCAAGCTCGACTCACAGCCGGCCGCAGGCGCCAACGGCACGTTTAGTCCTGGTCTAATCTCTTAGCCAATCAGGACGCAGAACACAATGTTACACTATTAAAAAAAAAGTTACACTATTAAAAAAAATTTAAAAAAATTTTTTTAAAAATCTGCGAACCGTGATAGAGCGAGGGATTACTGTATTTTGTTATTCAGCATCAATACATTTGTCTGCTTTTTACTAAGGAATAATTAATTGAGGAATATACAATATAATAATACTATGATATATTTATGACTCAGTATTATGTATACTATAGCTTATATTCTTAAAGACTCTATTGAAACACTAAAATTCAGGTGAAAAACGCCACTTATCAATTAATCGTTAATCGATCGATAAGGTCAATCAACTATAGATTAATGAATTAATCAATAATTTGCATCCCTAATTTGTATAGTTCATGTCCGTAGGACACAGATGAACAGAGCATTTTCGCTGACAAAAGAATAACTGTATGTTACAAATTTCATGCTGATTACTGTAAAAAACTGACCACATTATGGTCAGAATATAATTACATATGATAAGGGACAATGTCTGAACACATGATGACTGCAAGTACCTCATATTTTGTCCATAATATTTTTGTCAAAATGACCTGAGATCAGATAAAAAGTGTTGATGTCTGCATTTTATCAAGTTGTGGGTGTGTGACCAGTAGACACAGTTCATAGGAAAAATATTAGTTGTTTCACTGTGTATTTTCTGTCTTTATTTAGAAACCACATTAAACAAATGATAAGAATTGAGGAGTCATTATTCCATGTCCACTCATTGTCATTTTAAAAATATTTTCCAGTTGTTTTCCCAGCACTCTCTGATTTCAGTTAGTTATTAAATGTCTTAAGCCAGTGAAACATGTTTCTAATCAACTTAATTTTTAGGTCCAAAACTGGCTCATTTGAGCTTTTAGCCATATTTGAATGTCATTACCTCCTTTATTAGTCTGTCTACATCTCCAAAGCTCAAAATGCCCTGTTCCACCGTCCTGATTTACTGATTTACCAGCCCGTAGTTTTATTACATTATTACACTGCATTATTAGTTTGTCATTACACTGTTATTACATGGCAAAGTTTTAGTATTGATTCCTTTATGTGTTGAATCCCTCAGTCGTCCAGGTAGAATCCATGGCAAAGGAGAAATTCAATTTGTCAACTGGACAAAACTTTATTAAGTTTATTAGTTTATCTATTAATTCATTTGTACATAGACAGCCTTGCTTATTACTACTCTATGCCGAGTATTTGCTACAAATCCATTATTTTCAAATATATACAGAATCACAACTACAGAAAAATGTTACTGGAGTATGACCAGAGTCATTAATGCATCAGGACTAATGGTGCTCATATTAGGTTTCATTTCCTGGATTGTGGTCTCACAGGAGAAAATGCTGCTCCGTTGAACAGAAATTATGACACAATGTCTCAAATGATGATTGAGACAAAACCTCTAAATATTCATGCCTGTTATGTCCATAAAAAAACAATGCTCAACTAAAATTGTATTTCTTAATTTAAAAACTATGATATTATTGTGGAGAACTGTTGACATGTTGAAAGTGGCCAGTGGTTTACAGTAGACTGACTTAAGTATTTTTATAGGTGAAAAGAGTACAAAGGCATACCAGAGTAGACTTAGGGAAATATTAATGACCAAATAAATCTTAACTCAATTAAAACATTATTCAAAGACCATGTTTGTTTTTATAATGTAAATATAATTATCAATTGCCACAATTGAATTGTAATATATTAGCCTACTGAAAAGTGAGTGGCTAATGCTCCAATTAGGTCTACATAAATTTCAAATTGTGGTCTCATAGGAGAAATTGGCAAATGACAAGAAGATATCCAGATTAGTACATATTTTCTGTCATTGTCTTAAATCCAGTAAATTACAGTATATCCATCTATATTACGTCTTTTTGCAACCTTAACTGGCCTCATTGCTACTGTTATTTGTCAAATGTATTACAAGTACTTACATAAGTTTGTGCTCATTGGCCTCTTAAACTTAATGTAAAGTTTAGAAAGAAGGATTGGATCGATACTGTTAGGGCCAGGGCTTCTATGGGGAAACAACATCCTACACAGTGAGTGAATGTATGTTACCTAAATCTGTTTACATTTTGGCCCAAAAATATCGGCAGACCTTATCGGACCTCAGTTTCTCTTGAGTCTAAGCAGTTGGCCAAGAAAGTTGCGATCTAGCATATGCAATGAAGTGGTTGGCTCTAACAGATTCTGTACAAAAAAAGTTTTGTATTTTTTTTTATTGTAATTTAATAAATGTTACAGTGTCGGTCTATAACAGACTAAAGCTACCATGTGAACGTCGGCAGATATGAAACCTGTTCCCCTTCCCCCACTCTTCACCTGACCTTTGTCAGCTCACCTGTGCTCTCTGGTCTTCTGTTAGTCTAAAGCTGGCACACTGTCAGACAGCAGTAACGTAGATAGCATCTAGTGGCAATATGTGAGAATACAACAGGGCCAGGTTGGCCAGTCTAATT
This sequence comes from Paratrypauchen microcephalus, assembly GCA_036785185.1. Taxonomy (NCBI): domain Eukaryota; kingdom Metazoa; phylum Chordata; class Actinopteri; order Gobiiformes; family Gobiidae; genus Paratrypauchen; species Paratrypauchen microcephalus. The sequence continues at coordinate 8,818,082 of JAVJIX010000028.1, forward strand.
AAATTACAGCCTTAACGCCTGTTGCTCATATAGAAAAAAACATTGATTTTAGTTTTTTTATTTGTACTGTATTAGGGATGTCAACAATTAATCGACTTACGATTAATTGTCGATCAAGACGTTGGTCGAACATAATGCATTAATTGTAATTAATCGCTAATCGCGGACACGCGCACTCGCGTGGTCACGAAACAAGGCAACCGCGCACTGCGCCAAGCTTGACTCACAGCCGGCCGCAGGCGCCAACGGCACTGCGCGCGTACACCATGGCTGCTGAGCACGAGATCGAACCGGGGCACCCGGAAGGCGTAGTCTCAGCCCTAGCCACAAACCAGCCGCACGAAACCAGCAGTGGCACGTGGTGGTTTAATCCTGGTTTAGTCCAGGTCTAGACCTGGTCCAGTCCTGCTTTAGTCCAGGCCCAGTCCAGGTCTAGACCTGGTTTAGTTCTGGTCTAGACCTGGTCTAGACCTGGTTTAGTCCACGTTTAGTCCTGGTCTAGTCTCTTAGCCAATCAGGACGCAGAACACAATGTTACACTATAAAAAAAAAAAGTTACACTATTAAAAAAAATTGAAAAAAATAAATAAAATCTGCAAACCGCGATAGAGCGAGGGATTACTGTATTTTGTTATTCAGCATCAATACATTTGTCTGCTTTTTACTAAGGAATAATTAATTGAGGAATACACAATATAATAATACTATGATATATTTATGACTCAGTGTTATGTATACTATAGCTTATATTCTTAAAGACCCTATTGAAACACTAAAATTCAGGTGAAAAACGCCGCTTATCAGTTAATCGTTAATCGATCGATAAGGTCAATCAACTATAGATTAATGAATTAATCAATAATTTGCGTCCCTAATTTGTATAGCTCATGTCCGTAGGACACAGATGAACAGAGCATTTTCGCTGACAAAAGAATAGAAGGAATGTAAAAAACTGACCACATTATGGTCAGAATATAATTACATATGATAAGGGACAATGTCTGAACACATGATGACTGCAAGTACCTCATATTTTGTCCATAATATTTTTGTCAAAATGACCTGAGATCAGATAAAAAGTGTTGATGTCTGCATTTTATCAAGTTGTGGGTGTGTGACCAGTAGACACAGTTCATTTTAAAAATATTAGTTGTTTCACTGTGCATTTTCTGTCTTTATTTAGAAACCACAGTAAAATGATAAGAATTGAGGAGTGATTATTCCATGTCCACTCATTGTCATTTTAAAAATATTTTCCAGTTGTTTTCCCAGCACTCTCTGATTTCAGTTAGTTATTAAATGTCTTAAGCCAGTGAAACATGTTTCTAATCAACTTAATTTTTACGTCCGATACTGCACAAAACTGGCTCATTTGAGCTTTTAGCCATATTTGAATGTCATTACCTCCTTTATTAGTCTGTCTACATCTCCAAAGCTCAAAATGCCCTGTTCCACCTTGTGATGTCACGTAGTGGTAGTTTTCAGTTTAACAGCTACCTTTTACCTTTTAAATTGCATATTTAGGAACTTTAGGAACTTGTCCTAAATATGCAGGATATGTGTGAATGGAATGAAACAAAGCACAACTCCAGGCATGTTTGTGATGAGGAAACATCATTATCATAGAGATCAGAAAATAGTGTAATATAGGCTTTTTTAATGTATATTTAATTATTTTGCAGTAAAAAATATCCATGCAACTCTTAACAAATATTCAGACAAATATTCAAACACGCACAGATTTTGCCTTCTGTATACTGTATGCTGTTCATATAATAGTAGCACTATTCCTAAAATGTAACTACTATGCTGTGTTTGAAGACTTTATCAGTGCACAAAGATTTACTTAGCTGAGAAAATTGTCTACTTTGACCTTAGTAATCAGGTGAATGCTATTTGCGTGCTAAAAATCAAACATCCCAGTTGGGTAAAGTGCACTGCCGCAAGCCTTTTACTGTAACTACTTGGAATGTTCCACTGTATGACTTTAAACATTTCCATAGCATTTATTCTGCCCTACAAAGTCACCAAAACTGTCACCAAATTGCTGTTTAGTTTTAGAAAGTTGGAGAAGAACCAGGATTTGATTTCTTGAAGACAGTGGGTGAGGGAGGAGGGTGGGAGGATGTTGTATGGTTTGGAGGAGATTTGAGCTGGGTGTCATCTGCATAACAGTGGAAGTGTATGTTATATTTTCTGAAAATGTGACCAAGGGGAAGGAGGTAGATAATGAATAGGAGGGGGCCAAGGACTGAGCCTTGGGGGACACCTGAGGAAAGAGGGTAGTGCTGGGAGGAGTAAGAACCAAGTTGGATGTACTGAGAGCAGGAGGAAAGATATGAAATGAACCAGTGGAGAGGTGTGTGTGAGATGCCAATAGAGATCAGTCTGTCAATGATGGTGTGAGTGATTGTGTCAAAGGCTGCACTTAAATCCAGTAAAATGAGTATTGTTAGAAGTCCATTGTCAGCTGCAAGTAGGAGATAATTTGTGATTTTAATTAAGGCTGTTTCGGTACTATGGAGGGGTCTGAAGCCGGATTGAAATTGTTCGTACAGATTATTTTCAGTGAGGTGAGAGTCAAGTTGAGAGACAACCATTTTTTCAAGTATTTTAGAGAGAAATGGGAGATTGGATATGGGGCGCAGGTTATTAAAATCGGTTGGGTCTGTACCGGGGTTTTTGATGATAGGAGTGATTTCTGAAATTTTAAATGAGGAAGGTACAATGCCAGTGGTCAGAGAGGAATGTAGGATAGAAGTTATTAAGGAGATGAGAGAAGGAAGACAGGCTTTAACCAGAGAAGTGGGGAGGGGGTCTAATCTACAGGTTGAGGGTTTTGGATTTATGGACCAGGGCTGATATTTCACTAACTGAGGGAAGAGTAAACTGTGAAAAAGTGGAGGGAGGAGGGGTGCAGGGGACTGTAATGAGTGTTGAGGGTTATTTGATCATGAATCTTGTGTATTTTGTTGTTAAAGAAAGACATTATGGAGTTGCAGAAATCGGTGGAGAGAAGATGAGCAGGGAAAAGTTTGGGAGATTGTGTGCTGTTATTATCAACAGAAAACAGAGTTTTTGTGTTCCCTTTGCTGTTGGGGATTAATTTAGAGAAGTGGATTAATTTGGCAGTGTTTATAGAGTCTTTGTAATGAAGAGTATGGTTTGTGTGCATTTCCTTGTGGACAGTGAAGCCTGTTTTTCTGTATAGTCGTTCAAGTTGACGGCCCCTGGCCTTGAGCTGACGAAGTTCAGGAGTGAACCAGGGAGCTGAGTGTGAAAAGGTGACTGTTCTGGATTTGATGGGGGCCAAGGAATTTAAAATATATTGCAGATATAAATTGTCCACATGAATATTAAAATCACCCAGTACTATAATGTTTGGGGAGAGAGATGAAAGGTGAGTGAGAAACGAGGCAAAGTCAGTTAAATGCTCTTGTACATGGCTCCTGTCAAATAAACTAAATAAACTAAACTAAACAATATTGTCAAAAGCCCTTAAAATGGCATCCATAACACATGAATGATGTATACCTTGACTAAATCAAACTGCTCAATACATTTTAAACTTGAGTCAAAAGCAGAAAACAGAAGAGCTCACCCCAAATTGTCCTGACCTTTTTTTTTAACCCTTTTCATTACATCTTTTACTGAAAATCACCCACACACCCTACAAATGATTAATCAGAGAGATGAATAACCGTCTTATGTTGGGGTGTGTCCTAACTGATGGGGGCGTATCCTCTTTTCACAGACTATTTAACAGCTGCTGAGACTGAAGTCCGTCCTGGACAGTCATGGGTCGTCCCGGGATCCAGATGTGGACATGGGTGCTGTTTGTAACCCTCGGGTGCTCATATTTGGGTCAGGCTATGGCAGGACCGTAAGTAACATTTTCAAGATGATGTTTTCATAATTAAAACTTTGTGTTCATGTTTTTACCAATGACTTGTTGAGTTTAAAGGTGCACTATGTAACTTTTTGGTTGAGGGTCCGTCACCTGCTTGTTTCTATGCATATGTCATTGTTCTGCCTGGAATGTTCCACACTATGACTGTGACTTAAGTTTATTTAATTACAGGTGGTTTTATAAGCCAAAAATTCAAGGTGTTCTGACTGTGAGCGGGGTTGAATCTCTACAGATCTGACCTGTAACATGGTCTGGTTTGGTCTCTAGTTAGAAAGGTTTAATGCCAGAAAATCTAGACAAAGTAATAACTATCCATGGACAAAAGCTTTTGAAGGAAAAGTTACACAATGCATCTTTTAATTTAGCCATGAAATGTATATTGTATCTTTTCTCAATTATATTTCCCATCAGAGATTATGGCTCTTGTTTAGTTTGTAGTATGTGTCATTTTAGCATTTCCCTTTATAAAACTACTTAGCTGAGGTGTTGTATTCACAGATAACATTACATTTTGGTGGAAATATTTGTTACAATTCTAAAATTTCAAACTAGATTTTAATTCTAAGGAAAAGACTTGATAAGAAATGTTGTATACTATATAGTAGTTGTGATATAAAGCTATTCTGGAAAGGTACAATTTTGTTCCTTTAATTACATTATTTTCTTTCTTTTGTTTTCATTCTATCTCATCTGCTTTAACGTGGACAAACTTTATTGATCCATAAGGGACATTTTTGGACACAGTAGCTAACACATCACAATATATTATAATAACAAAAAGCAAACGGTAATAATAAAGGTAAATTTAAAATAAGTAGCAAATAGTAAGAGACTGGTGTCAAATTAATTATATAAATGCATGTACAAGTAAAAATAAAAATATAGAAATAGTAATGAAATATAGAAATATAGAAATAGAAATAGTAATGCAAATGTATATTCAGTGGGGGCAGCAGTAGCTCAGTTGGTAGAGCATATGCCTCGTGATCCAGGGGTTCGGATCCCGCTCTTGACGGGTTGACCGCATGTGATCCCAGCTCCCACAGATGAGCGCTGCCGTTGTGTCCTTGGGCAAGACACTTAACCCCACCTCGCCCCCAGTGTCTGTGGACATTGGTAGCCCCCATGGCAGAAGATACATCAAGGCCCGTTGTGACGTGAGCCGTCCTCCTGTGGACCCAACACCCGCGGAAGGATTCATGGGGGCTGGTGCATTGTGTTCTGGGCAGCAGAACACTGCTTGGACTGCTGCCCCCGCGACCCAGAAAATGGAAAAGCGGAAGAAAATGAATGAATGAATGAATGAATGTATATTCATATATCAGCTATAGCTATAGGGGGGAAAAGTGCAAAGGTGAAATAGTGGTTGACATGACAGCAGATTATCTTTTAAGGATTCAGTTTTGCTTGTTTTACAGTGTGTGCTCTTTGTCTGCAGACACTACATGGTGGCTATCCCTGCCATCCTGGAGTCTGGAGCTCAGGTGAAGTTTTGTGCCAGTCTCATGAAACCCAACGAGTCTCTGGTGATGACGGTGACACTCAGGTCCCCGGAGCTCAACACCACCCTCTTCCAAAAAGAATCCAAAGAAGAGTTCCACAAATGCCATGACTTCCTGGTACAGACATCTGTCAAATACACTTCATAAGTTAAACACAACATTAGCTCTGTTGGTTTGTCCACTGATTCGAAGGTTGTCAGTTTGAATCCCGCTCTCAACATAAACGACATTAGTAGCTGTTCAAATCCGCTGACTCACAGGTTGATTCCAGCTCCCACAGATGAATGCTTTCGTTGTGTCCTTGGGCAAGACACTTAAACCACCTTGCCCCCAGTATCTGCTTACACTGGTATACACTGGAGCCACAGATAGATGCTATAAAATTATAAATAAATGTACTCCATAATTTTTTGTATGCACTTTTAATCAGAGTTTAAAGACTATGTTAATAACTATATCTTTTTCTGTCATGATGGCTATTTCATTATATTGTTTTGACTTGACATGCTATCCACAGAAAAGAGTGTGATTGTTGCCTCTCTGTGCCTCTAGGCTCCTCTGGTGTCTGAGGAGCAGGTGCAGGAATTCCAGGTGGAGGTTCGGGGGGAAACGTTTTACTCACGAGAGGTTCGCAGAGTCCTCATCCGAATCAGTCGACCAGTGAGCTTCATCCAGACAGACAAACCCCTCTACCTCCCAGGACAGACTGGTAATTTAGCTTATTTATTTTAAGATGCAATGGGTACATTAAAGCAACACTCTGTAACTTTCTGCTGATGGCACATTTCCCATGATTCCATGGAAAAAGAATAAAACCATACAGATCTACTATGGAATATTACAACAAAGTAACAGTAACAACATTTCCATGGAACATAGCATAGGCCCTCCTCCAGGCCAAATATGAGTTAATGTTGTGCAAATGCAAACCCACTCAAAGGAAGGATGCATATTTTCTCTGTCAGTGCTATAAAAGAATCCAAAACGAAAAAAACAATATATTTTATATTTTACTCTATTTCTTTGGCACAGTGAGGCTTTAATTGCTACATGTTTCTTGAGGACAAAAACATTCTAATATTTTTCTGCCTTGATTGTCTTTTTTTCTCTAGTGGTTTCTTCATTCGATCACAAAAATCATTTAAGGGATTTGTTTGGCATGTGAAATTATATGGCAACCATCCTGACTAATCAATGATGTAATTACTCAACAATCCAATACATGTGATCAAGTCTTTTCCCATTTTGTAATCACTTACAATATTCTGATTCTCTTATAATACAATTCACTTCTGCTCACCTTGTGGCCTGAAGCAGCGTTGATAAATAAAACTACAGCTGATAATGTAATTGTTTCATTAATGTTTATGTTTTGGTTATTGCAAACCAAATATGAACCTAATACAGGTCTTATTTAAGTGTGTTTCTTTCTGCAGTGCACTTCAGGCTGGTGACGCTGGACACAAAGCTCAGACCTGCCTGTCGAAAGGTGAGTAGCTTATTGATTTAAATGAGCCAGACTGACCCGGGCCCATTGCATCACTGAGTTCAGTTTGCTTAGTTA
>JAVJIX010000224.1:0-17500 GCA_036785185.1 Paratrypauchen microcephalus
ACAGACTTGTTTAAAAGTCCACAGAAACTCAGGGTCACAACTCCTACCCTTCTTTTTTCCTTAAATGCAGATTTTGAATTTTATCTGTGAAAAAATTATCTTTATTTTTTATTTTGCATATAAACATTGTGATCTGTGTGCTCAGACATTGTCAATACTCTGATAATCAATAATCAATCATTTACATTTGAAATAACCAAGTGTATTGTGTCAAAGATAAATACATATAATATATAATAATGTTTATCAAAATGTATAAACTATATGTGTGTGTAATAACTCTTCTGAACAGAATTTTCAGTTTTTATATGCAAAATAAGCACAGCAAATTTTGATTTATTATTTTTTTTCTCTTTCTTTTGCAGTATGACATCATCGAACTAGAGGTAAGACTTGGAAGGGAATACCTTTAAAATGTCAAGTGTTTGATTTTCACCAAACAAGGACTGAGCTCAAAACTGAACCAGGTTTAGACCGGGACTAAACGGGGATTATAACAAGATCAATCAAAGTCCACATCCAGATTTTTACATGGGCATGAGTTTTTACAAATCCAGAGTTTTAGCATCAGATTGGCCTCTCTTTTACTCTACAATGTGCTAAATGTTCACTTCTGCTGAAAACGGTCGAAGAGGTTTCATTACTGTAATACACGTTTTGTTTGACAGGATGTAAACGGTAACCGCATCGGGCAGTGGGTAAACTACACCTCTGATGGAAAAAAAATATTGCAGCTGTCTTTCCCCCTGAATCCTGAGGCCAAAGAAGGCACCTACCAGATCAGTGTCTCTTCCGGGGAGGACAAAATATTTCAGCCCTTCAAGGTGGAGAAGTATGGTAAGTGTTTTTCATGGCATATTGCATTATTCATATTTTGTTTTACACTATTGTTTACAAAATGCGTTCTTAAAGTGCCGATTACACTATTTTCTAATCCATGGTATGTTTCCTCACCAAAAACATACACATGTTTAACACACAAACCTCGCATATTTAGGCTTCATCATTGAGAGTTCATCTCTCAAACAAAAAACACTCTTTTCCACCTTGTGATGTCCCGTGGTAATACAGGGAGGAGTCCACTGTGTTTTTAAACTCCATACACCTTCACCAGAATCATGTGGATAATTTCAGCCCTGAAATGCAAATCTCCGCTGAACAAAAGGTGAAAGGTAGCTGTTAAATTAAATTAGTGCTTCTCAAATAGTGGGGCAGTGTGATGCCGGGGGGGTGCGTGTGACCCTGGGAAACATGCTTTTTTTCCGTACTGTACAAGAACTAAGTGTAATTGCACATCTTCAACAGTAGGTGGCAGTGGTGCTCTCATTGTCGCTCTGGGGCAGGGGTCGGCAACCTTAAATATGCGATATACAGAACAGACTCCCCATCAGCGGAACATCCTCTGTCACAGAAATAACACGTATATTCCACTGAGTCGTGTCTTTTAGTCTGACAGAAGCTGATGCATCAGCGGCACAAGGAGAGAGCGTTTTTTTTTCAGCGCTTTTAGTTTATGTAAATGGACCATATGATTTAAGTTTCGTAAAACGTAAACAAATATGCGCAAAGCTGCATTAAAAACACATAAATATTTGAGTCCTCAGTGCAAAAAGACAGTGCAGTCTTTGTTGGAAGATTTCTTGTTCAAACTGTCCCTGCCTGGAGCTACTGTGGCAAGTAAATTTCTCCTGTGTGAGATCAATAAAGTCTTATCTATCTTTTTTTGTTTTTAATGTTAATAAAGGATACAGTGTTATGCAGAGGTGTACTAATAACAATTTTCTAGACAAATAATACTATTTATAGTCGCGCACAGGGAGGGGGGAGTGAAATTTTTTCTTCTTCCCGGGGGGGGGGGGGGTGGCTTCACAGAAAATAATTGAGAAGCACTGAATTAAATGAATACATGATGACATCGCAAGGTGGAAGCATTTTGAGTTTTGGAGATGTAGACAGACTCAAAATAAGACTGCATAAACTTTAAAGGAAACATATTGTATTATGCTAAAGCCTCAAACCATGTCCCAAATTATATTACTTCAGATTTACTCAGAGTTGTACTTTTAAGTGATTCATGCATGTTTGAGTTATCCTTTCCTGCATTTGAGGCTTGAGTTCTATGAACATTTCTGTTTTCACCTACAACCTAACTAAGTTCTACATTCTGTACTTCCTTGCAATTAACACTATAAATTACAGTGGTACCTCACCTTACGAATGACCCAACAAACGAAAATTTCAAGTTACGAAACGCCTTCACGGTAAATTTTGGTCTCTAGATACGAAAGAAAATTCAAGTTACGAAACACGAAATCTCAAAAATTCAAATAATGCACGCTCAGCCACACACTATACGTTTTTCTCAGACTGGATTTAAACTTTGCTCACATTTGTCTCTCGTTTAAACACTCAAACTTTCATAGATTTTCAACAAAATTATTAATAGTGAAGTGTGGGGGGAAGGGGGAGGGGGGAGAAGACTGTGCTCTGACACGTGTGTGTGATAGCGCACATGACCCGGCGCGGAGCTGACAGCAGGTCTAGACCAAGGTCTAAACCTGGACTGGACCAGGACTAAACCGGGACTAAACCAGGACTAGACCAGGTGGATTAAAGCAGCGAGGAGGGGACTGCACGCAGTCTGAGCGCATGAACGCGTGAACGAGACCCATGCAAGAGCCACGGTGGTCTAGACCTCCTCTAGACCTGACCAGGTCTAGAGGAGGTCTAGAGGAGCCGCGGTGGTCTGGACTAAACCAGGACTAAACCTGGACTAAACCAGGAGGAGCCGCGGTGGTCTGGACTAAACAAGGACTAAACCTGGACTAAACCAGGAGGAGCCGCGGTGGTCTGGACTAAACCAGGACTAAACCTGGACTAAACCAGGAGGAGCCCGCGGCTCTTGCAAGGGTCTCGTTTTTATTTATTTATTTTTTTATTTAACCTTTATTTATCCAGGTAAACCAATTGAGAACCAGTTCTCATTTACAATGGCGACCTGGCCAAGAGGCAGCACAATTAAAAGATACATTCATAAAAACATACAGTGCAACATGAACAATAAAGACAATAATAAAAGACTACAACTAAAAGCAGGTACAATGATCTTAAAACAGTAATAAAAGATTACAACTAAAAACATGTGCAATAATCGTGGACAGTAGCATGTAGAAAATTCTTAAAAGTGCTGATTGGAATAAAAGAGCTGAGGTTCATGCGCTCACTGCGTGCAGTCCCCTCCTCGCTGCTTTAATTCACCTGGTTTAGTCCTGGTCCAATCCAGGTTTAGACCTTGGTCTAGACCTGCTATCAGCTCCGCGCCGGGTCATGCTGCGCTATCACACGTGTCGGAGCGCAGTTTTCTCCCCCCTCCCGCTTCCCCCCCACACTTCACTGTTAATACATTTTGTTGAAAATCTATGAAAGTTTGAGTGTTTAAACGAGAGAGAAATATGAGAAACACACAGAACACAATGTTACACTATAAAAAAAAGTTACACTATAAAAAAAAAAACTTGGATCGGGGCCTTGGAACGAATCAGGCTTTTTCCATTGAAATAGCTACTCAACTTACGAATTTTTCACGTTACGAAACCACTTCTGGAACGAATTAATTTCGTAAGGTGAGGTACCACTGTATACACAAATGTTCAGCATTAAATAACCATTAAAACAATTTAAAATGCTGCTTGCCACAGTGAAATACCATTGCAAAGAGCAGCAGAGAATCAGCGTTGCAGTTTTGAACAGAATGTTAATGGACCTGTTTCTATTATTAAAGTTGCATTATGTAACATTTTGGTTGGGGGTCCGTCAGCAGCTTGTTTCTATGGAGATGTCATTGCTCTGCCTGGAATGTTCCACAGTATGACATTAAACAGCTCTAAATTTAATTATAGGTGGTATTATAGCTCAAAAATACCTAGAAAAACAGGCATTCTGACTGTGAGCACATTCTCCACAGATCTGACCTGCAACTTGATCTGGTTTGGTCTTTAAGAAGATAGAAAAATTTAATACCGGACTTCTCTATGGTGAAAAGTATTTGACGGACCCTCCATCAGAAAAGTTACACAATGCACTTTTAAAGGTCCCATGGCATGAAATTTTCACTTTCTGAGGTTTTTGAACGTTAATGTGAGCTCCCCTACCCTGTTTAGGCCCCCCCATGGCTAAAAGTTGCAAAATGTGTAAACTGAGCAATTGCGATCCTTTTCCGCGTTTGAAAAAAGACAGCCCAAACGGGCGATTTTGAACAAGGGAACTTTCTGACGTCACACTTGGGGAAATGTTTGCACCCCCCCCTCTGGATGTCCACCCCATCTCTGGAAATCACGCCCAGAGAATTTGGACCACAAACGAGCTACAAAATGCGAGATGCGTTTTTTTTTTTGTTTTGTCTGGAGAGACGCGAGAGTCTCTCCAGGCTCGGATGTCCTTTATCCGAGCCTCCGAATTTCTGAAAGAGCAGTGGTTTAATTTTATTTTCTGTGGAAATTTGTTTATTTTACGGGACGCGTCTCATATGTTCCTCCGTGCTTAAAACGAGGAAGTGGGTGACAGCGCACCGCTAATACAGGAAACAGCGGCGTATTTGACCACAACCCACCCACTGCACTGGCCTGTCTCTGTCCTCATTTGCATTCAAGCAACAGCGCCCATAATAAGGTGTTTGAGAGAGATATTTATGACTGAGTGTCTTCAGGAGGCTTTCTCATGCACTGAGGCTTGATTTTGGAGAAGGATTCATATACAATATTAGGGAAGCACTAAGGCGCCATATAAAAGCATCAAGAAGTACCATGTCATGGGATCTTTAAGTTAATTTAGCTCAATATTGTGGTTTTCAATGGACAAAATGTCAAAAAAATCTACATAGTGAATGTAAAAGTTCATTTCAAGTAATAAAAAAAGATCCTTCCCTATACTAAAGCAAGTTTAAATCATTGCAAATTAACAATTTAACTAATTTGTAATAGACTAACATATAAATACAACTTTATTTAACCCCGCAGTTTTGCCAAAGTTTGATGTCAAAATCACCTCCAAGGATGAAGTGAGCATTGGCCAGGAAGAAATTACTGTAGAAGTTTGTGCCAAGTAAGTCCAATAAACCGTTCATATTAAAAACTACATTAAAATAATTATCACAATGATCACAATCATCACAATTATAATGTCCCTTCTCTTTAGATACACCTATGGGCAGCCTGTTCCTGGTACACTGAAAATGGATGCATGTAGACCAGTCAACAGATATGGCTCTTATGTAGCGTTTGATAGTGCAGATGCCATCCCAGAGATCACTGCCCCCTGCTACAAAGAGAGCAAACAGGTTAATTGTCAATTTTAATATACAAAATTTGCATACACTAGCAGCTGCATAATAGAAGCCATACAGTATATTTTTAAACCAGTATGCAAAGTACTCAGTAGTTTAATCCAACATTACAATAATCTTGTGGTGATTTGGTTGTTTTTAGGCTGACAGAAATGGGTGTGCTACCTTTACTTTGCAAATGTCCACTTTCACAAAACTGGACCAAAAGGCTCTGCGGGACACCCTAGAGATTGTCACCAAAATGGAAGAGGAGGGAACAGGTTTTTTTTTTTTTAAATAATACAACTTGTTGAAATTATTCATGCATGTTTGTGTATTCTTGTGTTTTCAAGTTGCCCCCATTTCCACCCACCCACTTTATTATTATTTATATTCAAATGTATTCATTTGTTTTATGGGTAATATGCATAGGGGTAAAAATCTTACATAGCCAAAAAATAAAAACTAGAAATCAATGAGTCAATTTCTAGTCATTTTAGATCAATATTGCTTACATATTTACTTTATTACTTGAAAAAAGTATGTTATGCCAAATATATTTCCAGGTTTAGGCACAGGCAATGAAGGTTCAGGTGTGACTCTTAAAATCTAATACTATGATTTTACCATTTTGTGATAATTCATTAATACTAGCAAAAAGCATAGTCTGTATGTTACAGGCATTTGTTTATTCACAGGCATCACACATACGCAGCGCAAAGGAATTACTATTTCGTACGTCATTGGAAAATTGTCCTTTTTTGACACGCCAAAGATTTATGAGAAAGATACCACCGTGCAAGGAAAAGTAAGTCCACCACTTGTCACCGGTGTTACTAATAAATGAACTCACTTGAATGTACAATGTTCAATATGGTTTGTTTTAGGTTAAGGCAGTGACATTTGATGACCAGCCCATTGTGAACACAGACTTGTACCTGTTTGAGGGCGAGCGCTGGTCATCACGACACCTCCAAAACCTCACGACCGACAGCAGCGGAGTGGCCACTTTCTCCCTTGACACCACGATATACAGTGGGGACATTCACCTCCATGTAAGACAGGGCCTCTGATCTCAGAGGGTCCAACTTTTTCAGATACTTTAGCATTGGTTTCACATGATGTTGGTAAACTACTATTGTAGCCACAGCTGCCCTGGGGTAGACTGACAGAAATGATGCTGCCAATCTGCACCATAGGCCCCTCTGACCACCACTAATCACTCAATCACACACCACATTCACAATAGGTGAGTGAAGTGTCTTGCATAAAGACACTGCATTAGATGCAATATTACCAAAAATGCATGAACCATCAAAATGCAACTTTGAGTAAACTAATGATCATGGAATGCTGTTGTATCGTGGTTAAAGGCCCAGTATTTTACATAATACATTACAGTAACACTTTATGGAATATCAGTCTATTTAAAATTTCCTTTGGGATCAATAAAGTATCTCTATCCTAAATCGCAGATCAGTAAGAAGCCCGTGCTGGACTACCCCGGATACAGGGTCGCGCACCATGAGTCAGGAGATATAAGGCTGTCCATGGCCCTGGAGTCGACTCTGGACACCAAAACTGTGAGCTCTGTCGAGGTGAAGCGCAGTTCTGAGACCATCCCCTGTGAATCTATGGAGGACATAACCATCAACTACAGTGTGGTCAAAGAAAATAAGGGGCCCATGGACATCTTATACCTGGTGAGACACTGAATGATAGTGTAGGAGAGATATGAGCAGGTTTTAATATCTGTGTTAATAATATTTTAGATTTTGTTGTCCTTACTTGTTTTTATAGCTGCACATTTAAAAGGAACACAATTTCACAAAAATATCATACATCCATAACACAAAGCAACATACAGTGAAGTGAGATGAGATATAGGTAACATTTTAAATGTTTATGTTAATGCACAATTAACATAAGAGAATGACAGGATATTTTATAATGTTATATAGACAGCTTAAAATTACAACACATATGTTTAAGCTACACACTTAAAGCTTTAAATTGTATCACTAATTCGTATTTGTAATGAATTTCTGCATGTCCTATGACTGAACTTACAAGTACATGGTCTGATATAAATGATATCAGTATCAATTTAAATTCTTTTTTATTTACACGTATAGAGTGAACAGAGTGCTAGTGCTAATTCTCAACTCCTGTCCTGGTTGGGCTTTTCTCTACACTGAACAGTTAAAATAGTTTAAAAACACAATATTTAAACACATTTCTCATGCTTTATATATTTTCAGGTCCTTGCCCGAGATGGTATTATGATGCAGGGGCGCAAACGAATTGTTGTGTCTGATAACACAGGTAAATAATATCAAACAATAGCTTTATACTGTGGTTAAAGTGAATAAAACCAGCATCTGTTGACACAAATGTCCCTTTTAATCTTTCAGTGACTGAGGGTAGCTTTTCCTTCAAGTTAAAAATCATTGCAGAATTGGCTCCTGAGTTTATCGTTGTGGCCTACGGCATCCTGCCCAGCTCCTTCGTCCTCGCCCACAGCCTCCAGTATCAAACAGAGAAATGCTTTAGCCACAAGGTCAGTGCAAGACAACAAACCTAAAATTTTGAAACGTAAAGAAAAACAATGTACAGTTTTGCCTGATTACTGATACTCAGACTTCAGACTTAGACAAACTATATTGATCCACAAGGGAAATTATTTGGCCACAGAAGCTCACACATCACCATATAATATAATATAAAAACGAAGCACAATAATATACATGATAATAATACTATCAAAATTGGTAGCAAAAATGGCAAGAAAGAATTTTGTATCTATTATTCAAATGTGTATGCCTTTTAAGTATGTAGTTTATAACGAGGTGCTAGATATTTGTGTGAAGAAGTAGTATAAAAAATAGCGTTTCTAATTAGATTTTTCCCTTTTTTAAAAACATGCACTTATTTACTGTCTTACTGTGTCAGCTCTCCACAGATCTGACCTGTAATTTGATGTGATCAGGTCACTTGAATATCTCCATAAAGACAAATTATGTTTAATGGCACATTGTGAAATATTCTAAAGCAATATCATCTCCAGGGATAAAAACTCACATAGTGCATAGATGCATTATGTAACTTGGTGGAGAGTTCTTTAAATGCTTTTCTCCCTGGAGATGTTATTGCTTTGTCAGAAATGTTTCACCACGTGTCTTTAAATCTTCCTATCATCATGGAGACCAAACTAGGCCGTGTTACAAGTCAGTTAGGAGAGATGATGAGTAGAGTTGGGCGGTATCCAAATTTTGATACCGTTAAACCGTGTCCACATTTTCCCGGGGTATACGGTATTACCGTTGCTAAGGCTAAAAAAACAAAAAACACTTCGTAGCACTACAGTGGAGTGGCCTCGCCAAATGGCAGCTTGCACCTTTACCGTTCAGAAACAGAATAGCAAGCATTACATAGGCCTAATGATACTGAAAACATAACAAAACATGTACAAAATTAGTAACTTTTATTAACAAATGTTTAAAGTGCAAATACAGCAGCCAACCGATGGAACGAAATGACATTGTCTGTGGGCTAAAGCTAACAAGCCAACAGGAATCAAATAAAATACTTGATGTAGGGTTCTCATCTCCGTTGTCTTCCATGTTTATAAAGTAAATGTTTTCTTCGTCCATTAGTTAGTATTCATGATGCATCACTCAGGTTTACTATTTTTGAGTTGAAATCTCATTTATTTTGTTCTTTTTTCACATGGCAGCGGCAGGTACACATGTGAACAGGACCACGCTTACTTAACGTCTAAATTTTTACCCAGAATGCATGCACGCATTTCCTCCCGAGTCCACAGGGGTCAAAATAAGAGTCCTTGATATGACATTAACACATATCACACAAAAGTAAAGACATTGCTTATTAAACACATGGGCTGAAATAAAGAATAATAATGACAAATTATATTTACATATGAGAACACAACCTAACACCCCCACTTGTTCTCATCTTCACAAGACCATATATGACCATTGTAGTCCTAGTGCATCTAATTTCCAAATAGGAAATTTTTAAACTGGAGAATTCGAACTTTTGTTACAGATTTTGTAAGTATGTCTGCAACCATGTTTTCTGTGGGACAGTAACTAATAGTTATTCTTCCTGCCTGAAGAACATCCCGAATAAAGTGGTATTTCACATCAATGTGCTTACACCTTGACCTATGCACTGGATTTTTACTTAGTGCGATTGCTCCTTGATTGTCACCATAGATTGTTGTACAACTGTAAACATTTGAATCCAAGTCATTCATTAGCTGCATCAGGTACAAGCTTTCCTGAGTTGTGTTTGCTAAGCCAATATATTCAGCTTCACAGGTCGAAAGTGCCACTGTAGGTTGTTTCTTAGACTTCCAAGAAATAGCAGGACCTTGTTTTGTCAAGCTAAAGCAGTAACCTGTGGTACTGCGTCTGTCCTCTGCTGAGGATGCCCAATCAGAGTCACTAAATGCGGTCAGGCTCAAGGCTTCATCGGTTTTCTTGAAACATAGCTCGTAGTGAGAGGTACCTTTCAAGTATCTTAGAACATGTTTGGCTGCCACTAAGTCTTGTACTTTTGGTCTTGCTAAGGATTGTGACAGTTTGCTGACAATCCAGCTGATATCAGGCCTGGTGCAAGTCATTGCATAGATCAAGCTTCCAACAATTTCTCTGTAATCTTTGGGATTTTCAATCTCAGTATTGTTTCCTTCCACATTTTTGTTACATTCCATTTTCAACTCACTTGGTGTAGCTCTAGGCTTGCAGTTAGACATTTCAAACCTTTCAAGCATTTTGACTATGTACTTCCCTTGGGTTATTTTTATTTCTCCATCTTTCTGTTCAAACTGAATGCCCAGAAAATGATATTTTTCCTAAATCTTTCATATTAAATTTGGACTTCATTGTTTCCTTGAACCTGTTAAGCTGATCTTCACTACTGGCTGCAATGATCAAGTCATCTACCCAGATGATGACTATGATTGTCATTTTCAATCTGTTTCTTATACACGCAGTGATCGACCTGGTTCCTCTGAAAGTTGTTCTGCTCTAAATGATCATTTAGGAGTTTGTACCAATTTCTCCCAGATTGTTTCAGCCCATAGAGGGACTTTTTCAACTTGTACACCAATTTCCCACCCGTTTCTGATGTCACTTCGAAACCATTTGGTTGATCTAAGTATATCTCTTCCTCAATGGGGGCATGTAAATATGCCGTTTTCACATCCATCTGATGTACAGAGAAGTCATACTGTGCAGCTATCTGCATTAGTGCACGCACTGAAGTGAGATTTGCTGTAGGAGCAAATGTTTCATGATAGTCTATTCCTTCTGTTTGTTTGTATGTATCCTTTAGCAACATATCTAGCTTTGAACATTTTCCCTGTTTCTGTATTTTCCTTCAAAGCATAGACCCATCTTCCCCCCACTGTGTTTCTATCCTTTGGCAAAATCACCAGTTCGAATGTGTCGTTTTCCTTAAGTGAGCACATCTCTTCCCTCATAGCCTGTTCCCACCTAACAGCTTCAGGTGACATCATGGCCTCTCTATATGTTTGGGGAATTCCAAACACTGCCCTGTAACAAGAATCAACATTTGTATTGGTTATTTCATCTTTGGAGCATGTTATGTAATCTTCTAAGTATTTTGGGGTTCTCCTTTCCCTTTCTGAATGGTATCGCGTCTGGTTTATTGTTATTGATGTCCCTGCACTATTTTCACTATTCCCATCCATTTCTGTTTCTGTGGGCTCATCCTCTTTTGATTCGTCTTTGTCATCTGTGTCTTTAGTATCAATATTTTCATCTGTGACCTGTTTCTCACTTTGAGATTTGTCATTTTTGTTCTCACCATCCCATATTTTATCTCTGTATATTGGGAGCTCGTAGTCACCGTCATCAGTTTGGGTCTGTTGTTCAACACTGCTCTTTGTGATAAATTTCACTAATCTGTGTTTTGAAACTTTTCTGGATTGAGGGCTGTAAACCAGATAAGCAGGGCTGTTCCGGCTATAGCCTACAAATATTCCCTTGTCACCTCTAGGATCCAATTTGCTGTGGTCGTATCTGTACACATAGCAATCAGACCCAAAAATCCACATTTTTGAGAGGTCTGGCTTCTTTCCTGTTAACATGAAGTATGGGGTATTTTGTACCCTGTCACTAAAGCATCGGTTTCGTATGTGAGCAGCAGTTTGGACAGCGTAAGGCCAAAGTGTTTTTGGTAACCCCTTTTCTAGTAACAGGCACCTTCCCATTTCAAAAATGGTCCGCCATTGTCTCTCGGCTGTACCATTCTGATGAGGGGAGTAAGGGGATGACGTCTCATGCCTTATTCCTCTTTCTCGCAGGAGAGGCTGGAATTCATTCCCTGTGTATTCTGTACCGTTATCTGATCTGATACATTTAACTGTGCCATAGGGAGCTATGTCTGCAAGGAATTTTTCTGTGGCTACAGTTGTGTCGCTTTTATTCTTAAGGAAGTAAATGGACACAGCGCCTGAAAAATCATCTGTAAATGACACTGCATATTTGTACCCCTCATGAGATGCTGGTTCAACAGGACCGGCTAAATCTGTATGCACAAGCTCTAAAATTTTAGTAGCTTTTGGGTCAGGCTTCCTATTTCTGGTGTTTGTGAATTTTCCTTCAGTGCATACATTACAGTCTAACTTGGCATTACCCGTGATTTTCATACCATCAACCACTTCAGGCAATTTCAACACATCATCAACATTACAGTGCCCCATTATTTCATGCCATGTTTTAACATCACAAGCTAGGTTGACCTTGTCTGGGGACATCATATCATTTACAGAAGCACTGATATTATGTTTGAGGTGGTTTACCGTTTTCAGGTAGTACAGCCTCTCATGTACTTCAATGTTGAACACTCTTCCATTTCTGTATATCAGTTCATTCTGTCCCTCTTTGAAGATCACCTTGGCCCCGTCGTTGGTAGCTGCTTGTACAGAGATGATGCTCTGGGGGTATGTTGGTATGAACAGGGCCTTCTTCAGTGTGACTGCGACCTCTCTCCCTCTCACGTCCTGTAGCAGCATCTCTGCGTCTCCTCTTCTCAATGCAACGTTGTTCATCCTTGTTCCATCAGCCAGTTCCATGTAGTGGCAGCTGGGGTTGAAATCCTCTTCAAATCTTGTGAAAGTGTTTATGTCTGTTAGGATGTGTGAGGTTGCTCCACAATCCACCATCAGTCCGTTTTTCTTAATGTTGTCAGGGAAGGTTGTGTGACTGACCGTAAACACAAATGTTCTTTCTTTGTCAGGTTTTTGTCTTTCAGCTGTTTGTTTTGCATCATCTTTATGGTGATCTCTACTTCGGCATGTCTAATCACTGTGTGTAGAACTTTTATGGTAGCTGCACCAGTTGTCACGGTCGCATTTTTCTGCTGTTTGTTTCGCCTCGTCTTTGAACTTCTCCCTTCTTCGGCATGTCTCGTCACTGTGTGTAGAACTTTTGTGGTAATTGCACCATTTTGGCGCCCCCTTTTGTTTGCATTCGCGCACTACGTGGCCTCGGTTTCCGCACCCGTAACATGTCACTGATGAGATGTCCACTTTCATTACGTTGTCAGCTTTGGTTTTATAGTCAAACCTTTCTGTTTCTTCGTAGCTTCGCAGTCTGCTTTTGAACTGTATGAACGTGATTTCTTCACTGCTCTGTGTTGTATGAATGGCGAAGGGTTTGTAGGATTCTGGCAGGCCCTTTAGGATCATTGCTATAATTAGTCCGTCACTTATAACTTCTTTCGCGTTTCTTAGGGAAGTCACTGCTTTCTCAGCTCTGATAATGTAGTCTGTGACTGTCTCGTTTTCAGCTTTCTTCAACGACGTTAATTCGGTGTACAGGGCTATGATTCTGGGCTTACCCTGGCTGGCGTAATGACCCCGCAGTATGTTCAGAGCTTTTCTGCCATCATCACTGGCCTCGCGCATGACGAGGGACAGACTTTTATCGTCAAGAAATTGAATCAATTCTGCGTAGCATTCCTCATTCTTGTCTCCGTCAACATCCCGTTCCCCGGACAGTATGGTGTCTTTTAAACCGAGCATTCTTAAATGTCCAAGGAATTTAACTTCCCAAAGTTCGTATTTGTTTTCGTCTCCGTCGAAAACTAACCTTTCCCATTTTCCTCCTGTTGATTTGGCGCGCCTGGGCCCATAACCTGTAGGGTTCTCATCTCCGTTGTCTTCCATGTTTATAAAGTAAATGTTTTCTTCGTCCATTAGTTAGTATTCATGATGCATCACTCAGGTTTACTATTTTTGAGTTGAAATCTCATTTATTTTGTTCTTTTTTCACATAGCAGCGGCAGGTACACATGTGAACAGGACCACGCTTACTTAACGTCTAAATTTTTACCCAGAATGCATGCACGCATTTCCTCCCGAGTCCACAGGGGTCAAAATAAGAGTCCTTGATATGACATTAACACATATCACACAAAAGTAAAGACATTGCTTATTAAACACATGGGCTGAAATAAAGAATAATAATAATGACAAATTATATTTACATATGAGAACACAACCTAACACTTGATCTTATCAAATAAGAAAATCTGAACAATAAATAACAAGACATAACCGAAAATGTGCATATATAACCCTGTCCTGAGAACGCAGTGGAAAATACTGCTCGTTTGTATATTTTTAAAATCTATTAACATGAATCAAATAAATTAAACGTACAACTATACAACATCCCGAACCGTTTTCGTCCGTCAGAAAAAGCTACTCCTTATTGAAAATAAAAATATTAAGCTATTGAATGCAAAACCAGCATATTCACTTTTTCCGGCTTGAGTAGGGCACGTTGTGGATTGACAACTTTGCCCGCGGTGCTGAAGACCCATTCCGATGGAGAGCACAGAGCAACCCTCGTTCCACCAAAGAAGGGGGTCTTCATCTCCCAGAATAACAGCCTCGTGTGGAAGTTGCGTTTGTAATAAGAAACCCGAAAACTTCTCACATTTCAGACTCAAAAACGGAGAGTTGTTTTTATTAACACGCGAGAATATCAGAAAGGAGCTGCGTTGGAACACAAAAACAGCGTGTCAAACGTCACGCCTTTCTTAAAGGGACCGCAACTATTATCAGAAGCAGTGACTTTATAACCGAACGTCATCTCTCCGATAGTAATATTAGTTTTAAACTGTAATAGTATTAAATTAACAAACACAATCACACATACATAGGTGCTGGACAAACACTCTTTATTTAGGCATTAAATTAATTATAGTTAATATTATATTAGGGCAAGATTTTTTATTTTTTTTTAATGACGGTAATGAATCTGATACCGTTGCTATTTTTAGATACCGCAGTATACCGTATTACCGTATTACCGCCCAACCCTAAGAGATGATGGTCAGAATGCCTGTTTTTCTTGGTATTTTTGAGCTATAATTGAATAATGTATTGATTATAATGTAATGTATTGAATAATATAATGAATAAGGTAGAGATGTTTAATGTCATATTGTGGAACATTCAAAGCAGAGCAATGACATATCCATAGAAACAAGGTGACATCCCCCAACCGAAACTTTACATAATGCGCCTTTAAACTGTTGATATGATTCTTGCACATACTGAAACATGCACGCTCTAATGTTTAGTTTGCTGTTTAGGTGGAGGTTGAGTTTAACCCATCTCAGGGCACCCCAGGAGAAGATGGCTCACTACGTGTGACCGGACACTCCAACTCCCTGTGTGGAATCAGCGCCATCGACCAGAGTGTCCTCATCCAGGAACCAGGAAAATATCTGAAACCGGAAATGGTGAGTTAGAATCACTCAGATATGTTAAACATATACACATCTAAACATATACACATATACACACACTATATTGCCAAAAGTATTCAGTCACCCATTCAAATAATGGAAATCAGGTTTTCCATTCAGTTCCATGGCCACAGGTGTATAAAATCAAGCACTGAAGCCAGCAGACTGTTTCTACAAACATTTGTGAAAGAATATATTATATTATATTATATTATCCATCCATCCATCCATTTTCTTCCGCCGGGTCGCGGGGGCAACAGTCTAAGCAGGGACTCCCAGACTTCCTTCACCCCGGACACTTCCTCCAGCTCCTCCGGGGGGACCCCAAGGCGTTCCCAGGCCAGCCGGGAGAAATAGTCCCTCCAGCGGGTCCTGGGTCTTCCCCGGGGCCTCCTTCCGGTGGGACATGCCCGGAACACCTCCCGAGGGAGGCGACCAGGAGGCATCCGGAACAGATGCTCGAGCCACCTCAGCTGGCTCCTCTCAATGTGGAGAAGCAGTGGCTCTACTCCGAGCCCCTCCCGTGTGACTGAGCTCCTCACCCTATCTCTAAGGGTGCGCCCAGCCACTCTGCGGAGGAAACTCATTTCAGCCGCTTGTATCCGCGATCTTGTCCTTTCGGTCATTACCCAAAGCTCATGACCATAGGTGAGGGATGTAGATTCCTACCCTAGTGCACATTGGAGGTCCCGGTTCGATGAAGCCATCAGGACAACATCATCTGCAAACAGCAGAGATTCCCAAACCGGATCCCCTCCGGCCCCTGACTGCGCCTAGAAATTCTGTCCATAAATATAATGAACAGAACCGGTGACAAAGGGCAGCCCTGGCGGAGTCCAACATGGACCGGAAACCGGTCCGACTTACTACCGGCAATGCGAACACAGCTCCTGCTCCGGTCATACAGGGACCGAACAGCCCTTATCAAAGGGCCCCGAGCCCCGTACTCCCAGAGCACTCTCCACAGGACCCCACGAGGGACACGGTCGAATGCCTTCTCCAGATCCACAAAGCACATGTGGACTGGTTGGGCAAACTCCCATGCACCCTCGAGCACCCGATGGAGAGTATAGAGCTGGTCCAGTGTTCCCCGGCCGGGACGAAAACCACACTGCTCCTCCTGAATCCGAGGTCCGACTATCGGTCGAATTCTCCTCTCCAGCACCCTGGAATAGACCTTACCGGGAAGGCTGAGGAGTGTGATTCCCTGATAGTTGGAACACACCCTCCGGTCCCCCTTCTTAAACAGAGGGACCACCACCCCGGTCTGCCAGTCCAGAGGTACTGTCCCCGACTGCCACGCGATTTTGCAGAGACGTGTCAGCCAAGACAGCCCTACAACATCCAGAGACTTGAGGTACTCAGGGCGGATCTCATCCACCCCCGGGGCCTTGCCACCGAGGAGCTTTCCAACCACCTCAGTGACTTCAGCCAGGGTGATGAGTGAGTCCAACCCCGAGTCCCCAGCCTCTGCTTCCTCCTCAGAAGACGTGACGGCGGGATTGAGGAGATCCTCAAAGTATTCCTTCCACCGTCCGATAACATCCCCAGTCGAGGTCAACAGCTCCCCACCCGCACTGTAAACAGTGTTTGTGAAGCACTGCTTCCCCCTCCTGAGGCGCCGGACGGTTTGCCAGAATTTCTTTGAGGCTGTCTGATAGTCCTCCTCCATGGCCTCTCCGAACTCCTCCCAACTCCGAGTTTTTGCCTCTGCCACCGCCCGGGCTGCAGCACACTTGGCCCGCCGGTACCCGTCGGCTGCCTCAGGTGTCCCACGAGCCAACAAGGCCCGATAGGACTCCTTTTTCAGCCTGACGGCATCCCTTACTTCCGGTGTCCACCACCAGGTTCGGGGATTGCCGCCGCGACAGGCACCACAGACCTTGCGGCCGCCCGAAGCTGTGGTCGTATCAACAATAGAGGCCGAGAACAGAGCCCATTCGGACTCTATGTCCCCAGCCTCCCCCGGAATCCGGGAGAAGCTCTCCCGGAGGTGTGAGTTGAAGGTACCCCTGACAGAGGGATCTGACAGACGTTCCCAACAGACCTTCACTATGCGCTTGGGCCTGCCAGGTCTTTCCGGCTTCCTCCCCTGCCAGCGGACCCAACTCACCACCAGGTGGTGATCGGTTGACAGCTCTGCCCCTCTCTTTACCCGAGTGTCCAAGACACGTGGCCGGAGGTCAGATGACACGACAACAAAGTCGATCATCGACCTCCTTCCTAGGGTGTCCTGGTGCCACGTGCACTGATGGACACCCTTGTGCTTGAACATGGTGTTCGTTATGGAAAAACTGTGGCTAGCACAGAAGTCCAATAACAGAACACCACTCGGGTTCAGATCAGGGAGGCCGTTCCTCCCAA
>JAVJIX010000224.1:22500-110000 GCA_036785185.1 Paratrypauchen microcephalus
ATATACCATCAACCATAACATCTCTTTTATGTGTGTGTGTGTGCGTGTGCGTGTGTGTTTTCAGATATACAACTTGTTGCCTGGAAGCAGATTTGTCCCCTATCAGGCACGAGACCCCACAGAATGTCTCCAGGTCCGACCCAAACGATCCATCTGGCCCTACCCAGGAAACGCATATGATGCCTTCACTGTCTTCCAGGTAGAGATGTGTATAAATCTTTTTCTGCCAAATATATATTAAATATTAGGAGTGGGCAACATTTCAAGAGTATCATAATTTTCCATAGAGCCCAAGTCTCAGCTTGGATTGGAATTCAAATGGGAAGATATTAATTTATATTTATATGGTCATATTGCACGCCCCTAGTTGATATTGTCACAGATGACACATTTTACATGCATACATTGCTTTTGATGCGTGAAAAGTCCCTCAGTCGTCCAGGTAGAATCCATGATCAAAGGAGAAGTTCAATTTGTCAACTGGACAAAGTTTGTTTGGTTGAAAACGTTTCGCCGCTCATCCGAGAGGCTTCGTCAGCTCTGGTTATTGTACTGGTTAGACCCTGCTTATATCTAGCTGCCGGGAGGCGTGTCTGACAATGACAAAAGCTCTGAAAACGATCCCCCTAATCTGTCTCTTTGTTTTTCAAATTACTCTGACGGCTGTTTCGACCCCCTATTCAACGTCTAACGACCCTCTCCACCCCTCTGCCCTGGAAATGGGGGAGTGAGATATAACCTGTCTCCCATTTATAATGGGATTCTTAGACCAGTCAAACAGAGCCAGGGCAGAAGGGTGGAGAGGGTCGTTAGACGTTGAATAGGGGGTCGAAACAGCCGTCAGAGTAATTTGAAAAACAAAGAGACAGATTAGGGGGATCGTTTTCAGAGCTTTGTCATTGTCAGACACGCCTCCCGGCAGCTAGATATAAGCAGGGTCTAACCAGTACAATAACCAGAGCTGACGAAGCCTCTCGGATGAGCGGCGAAACGTTTTCAACCAAACAAACTTTGTCCAGTTGACAAATTGAACTTCTCCTTTGATCATACATTGCTTTTGTATAAAATTAGAACAACGGACTGAAGATGGCTACAAACCTGATGATTCGTGCGCCTGAATGCCTCAGCTATTTGGGACGAGAATACCACTTTGGCCGCCACTATAGTAATCTCTATTTTATATTATTACACATGCTTAATTGTCTATTATACCGTTGGCATTATCTGATTATTATTATTATTATTATTATTAGCGATGCTTAGTCCCTCGGGTCCCATGGGGAGCAGTGGTGGTCCAGGTTCTCCTCTCCCTGTAATCGAGACTGTCCGAACCTTCTTTCCCGAGACCTGGATCTGGGACCTTGTGGAAATTGGGTTAGTAACGAAAAAAGGTTTCAAATTAAAATTGTTTAAGGTACGCTATGCCACTTCTCTGTTGGACTCTGGAAATGTTCTTCTCTTATTGAGAGCAGGGTTTAGCCTTGGTGGAGTCAACTGATTTTTCCCTTGGGAACAGATCAAATTTAATGCCACAGTAAATCTTTATGAACTTTGTTTACCAGCTAATATATATCTGTAGTTTTGTTTTTTCAGACCTTCTGGAAAGGTAGACATGCCCGTGAAGATCCCGGACACCATCACGACTTGGGAGACGGAGGCGTTCTGTCTGTCCTCCAAAGGTTTTGGTCTGGCCCCCCGAAAACAGTTCACCGTGTTCCAGCCGTTCTTCCTGGAGTTGAGCCTGCCCTACTCCATCATCAGAGGAGAGAGCTTTGAACTCAAGGCCACAGTCTTCAACTACCTCACCCGCTGCATGATGGTGACTATACAATAATAAGGACTCCTAATATTAGTAGGGACGTGCTATTTATTGGGTTTCATATATATATATCTGTCTATGTGCGTATATGTACGATAATGAAAATTTGGCTTGTGCCCATGTGTGTTGTTTGTCCCTATCAGATTTGTCTTTTTGAACAGGCTAATGAGTAAAAAGAAGTTGAAAAGGAATTAGGCGAAAAATATTGCTGCTTACACAACCATGCAACAAATTATTTTGTATCCTAGATAATTTTTAAAAAAATTAAGTTTTTAAAAGTTTTTTTTGTTTTTTGTTTTTTTTGCATTCTACTGTAAGCAGTCTAACTCTCAACAAATCGGACCTGTAAACTAACTTGGTGCTTGTCTCCATGGAAATAAATACTATGAAAAATTCCAGGCAAACCAACATTTCCATGGTGATGTACCTACATCCTTAATATCTAAGTCTTCTTGCTGCTGTCAGGTTTCTGTAACCCCAATCGCCTCTGAGGACTACACCCTGACCGCAGTCCCTGGATCCGACCACACGTTCTGTCTCTGTGGCAACGAACGCAAGACCATCAGCTGGACTATGGACGCCTCTGCTTTGGGTGAGGCTTTCAACATTTGCACGGCCAGTTTTAGAGAGCTCAGGATCAAGCTGGCAGTTTACAAATAATGTAAAAAAAAATTTAGCATTGCGAAATGTTAAAAGTACTTTTATACATTTATTACGAGAACTTTTTTTATGACGGCAAAAATTATTAAGAAGTGACTTTATTGATCTCACACTGGAGAAATTCTTCTCTGCATTTTAACCCATCCTATATATACTGTATATACAGTACATATATTAGGAGCATATATTATTATGTTAATAATAAAAGTATGGCTCTAGTCATTTTTTTCTAGTCGATTTGGTCATTTTTAGTATTTTATATGTAATGCAAGTGTAATTTTGTGAGTTCAGTTTGGCCAGATACACAGAGAAAATAGTTTTGAGAGCTTTTGCCATTCCCTTTTTCGATGACTAATCGATCGGCAGGACATGATTATAGCCCTAATATGAGAAAACAAAAACTCAGGTTTGTCAAAAAATAATGTCTTTACAACATTTTCTTTTGTTGTTTAAATTGATGAAATTAAATGAACAATGTCTGATGTCAGATTTCAGTTCGATTAAAAGATGTTTGTCCTCTAGGCTCTGTGAATGTGACCGTTAAAGCCGAGGCTGTGGCTTCTGATGTGTCATGTGACAACGAGGTCGTCCATGTCCCAGAGAATGGACGCATCGATGTGGTCACCCGGCCCCTCATCGTCATGGTAGGCCTACTTACTTACTTACTCAATGACTATGTACTTTATCATTTACATTTATTAAATTATTATTTACATTTATACACTACCAGTCAAATTTTTTACCCACCCTTTTCTATTTATTATTTTTCTTAAAGCTTCCCACTTTCTACATTTTAGATACATACAGAAGATATCAAATACTGTATATGAAGCAAGATGTATGGCATTATGTAGCAGAGAAAAAAAGTTTAATAACTCTGCTAAGTTATTTTTCATATTTTTATAATGATAAAAGAAGAAATTCAAATTTGTCAACTGGACAAAGTTTGTTTGGTCGAAAACGTTTCGCCGCTCATCCGAGAGGCTTCGTCAGTTCTGGTTAGAGTGCTGGTAAGACACTTGCTTATATCTCGCTGCAGGGAGGAGCTAACTAGCTAACTGCTTTCTGAAACTATCTCGCCTATTGGGCGAGACACTTGCTTATATCTCGCGAAACGTTTTCGACCAAACAAACTTTGTCCAGTTGACAAATTTGAATTTCTTCTTTTATCATGGATTCTACCTGGACGACTGAGGGACTCTTCACATATTTTTATAATGCTCAAAGTGGCCACTTTTTGCTCTATCGACAGCATTGCAAACACTAGGCCTTGTCTCAAATGAGCTTCTAGATGAAGTCTCCTGAAATGGTTTTCACTTCATATGTGTGCCTTGTCTGGATCAAGAAATGCCAAGAGTCAGTCATAGTAGGGATGCAAATTATCGATTAATTCATTAATCTATAGTTGATTGACTTTATCGATCGACTTACGATTAATTGATAAGCGGCGTTTTTCACCTGAATTTTAGTGTTTCAATAGGGTCTTTAAGAATATAAGCTATAGTATACATAACACTGAGTCATAAATATATCATAGTATTATTATATTGTATATTCCTCAATTAATTATTCCTTAGTAAAAAGCAGACAAATGTATGTATGGCGGCACGGTGGCTGAGTGGCTAGCACTCACACTTCACAGCAAGAAGGTTCCGGGTTCGATCCTCGGGTCGCCCAGACCTTTCTGTGTGTGTTCTGTGTGGAGTTTGCACGCATGGTCTGGGTTCGATCCCCGGGTCGCCTGGGCCTTTCTGTGTGGAGTTTGCATGTTCTCCCCGTGTCTGGGTGGGTTTTCTCCGGGCACTCCGGTTTCCCCCATCAACCCAAAACATGCACCATAGGTACCTCCAGCTTAGGTCCTGACCAAACCGAAGCAAGAAGATCATGGAGATGGTCCCCGGGCGCAGAAGTGTGCTGCCCACTGCTCCTAATATATGTATATACAGTATATATATATATATATATATATATATATATATGATGGGTTAAAATGCAGAGAAGAATTTCTCCAGTGTGAGATCAATAAAGTCACTTCTATTCTCTCTTCTCTATTGATGCTGAATAACAAAATACAGTAATCCCTCGCAGAGACTAGACCAGGACTAAACGTGGACTAGGTCTAGACTAGGGGTGGGTCACGATTCAATTCAAATCACGATTCATATGCCACGATGCGATACTATCACGATGCATCACGATACTTGAATTATTGCGATGCATTGCAATATATTAGACATACTTTAGTGAAAATGTACCAAAAAAAAGAGGATAACTGAAATATCAGTGGCTGTGTATCTGGGTAGTGTCTTCAATTGATACATAACTGAGCAACTCAATTCATAACTGAATTTATTGAATAACAAAAACAAATAAACCAAACCAATAACAAAAAGGCTGCCATCCTTCCTTGATACTGCCTGAAGTCCATTGCTTTGCTGGAAATCAGTTCAACACAATCGAATTGTGAATGCTTTTATCTATTTCCGAAGACAACTGCATTTACCTACGATAGATTTATTTATTCATTAATTTATGTATTAATCAAATCAAATCTTTGATTAATTTATGTATTAATATGTATTTATTTATTACTTATTGAATTTCTCCTTTTATCATTACTTATTTATGCTTTTA
This sequence comes from Paratrypauchen microcephalus, assembly GCA_036785185.1. Lineage (NCBI taxonomy): Eukaryota > Metazoa > Chordata > Actinopteri > Gobiiformes > Gobiidae > Paratrypauchen > Paratrypauchen microcephalus. Next base: position 27,614 of record JAVJIX010000224.1, read on the forward strand.
AACGCTAAAATATGAATTTATATTGTTAAATTACACTTTAATTGTATTGTTGTTAATGTTACCTGTAATGCCCACTTGGTCCTGATGGCTTCTGCAGTTACTCCAGTGTAAATATCTTCCCTCTCATCCTCGCAAAGGAAAGGTAGGGCCTTAAAACAGGGGTCAAGAGCCGAGGCCTTATACAGAGCCTCTTTTTCACTCACATACCTCTTGTTAAGATCCTGGCACATTGTGGTTTTAATTTCCCTTGTCAAAATGGAATCAGTCGGATTGTCTTGGAGCTCGTGGACGAGTTGAGCACGGAATGGCGCTACAATAGATAGCGTTGGACTGGTCTCCTCTGATATTGCGAGTATAGCTACTTTCATAGGTTTCATTGCAGCGACGACCTCCTCAGCAGCCGTTATGTCACACTCGGTAAGGGTGCAGATGTCCTTCTCAGACTTCCGTATTTCGGCAGACAGGAGCGCATTGGGCACACACAGCGCAGTAGGGATGGGCGATACCAGTTATTTTTGTTTCGATACGATACCAAGTAATACCAAGGTTAGAATCGCGATACCGATACCGATACTTTCATACATTTTTTAATACTACAGAAAAACACTAACCTGGCTCTAACTAGATACCTTGGCTTCGCAAAGCTCCACCAGGGGGCTTAGCTCCACACATTCTAACACCAAATATCTGAAAAAAATTCTTTGATGAAATGAAAATGGCAATGCAGACATCAAATGTGACCACTAGACTTTTGTTTGTGCTGCTTGTATTGCACGTTGTATTTTTATGTATTTGCCTGCCTAGGGACTGCGGATGAAAACTAGCTTTGTAGCTAAAATTCGGCATATTTACATTTGTTTTATACTTATGTTCATTAATGTGCATTGTCCCTATCAAATAAATAAATTAAATTAAATTAATAAATCTATTGTAAGTTGGGCACTTGCAGCCTATGAAAAAAGACAACAAATGAAGTATCACTATTCTCACTCTCACATTCTCACTCTCACATACACTACTCTTAGTCTTCTACATGCTTGATGGTTACCTGGATTCTCCCTCTCTCAAACGCCTCGGCAGCTGACCTCTGTCGTACTGCTGTTGCTGCTGTGCTGGAGGGAGCTGCCTGACTAGCCTCCTGTCGTCATTTGGTCAGTAGCATTTCGTCATGCTGAGGTTTATGATTTATGATCAAGTGTTTATTTAAAATTTGTGGTATTGCCACAATATCGGATCATTTTTTGGCACACACTGCACTTCGCAACATTGTCGTCCACGGTGTGGAAGTAACTCCACACCACACTTTGCTTGCGGTCTGCGGTCTCCCATGGCTCCCGCAGCCCCGCGCCGCTTTGACTGAAATCTCACAGCAGTGAGTCTATCGCGGGATGACGTACTACCCCACGTTTGGCGAGAACGCGGAAGGAAAAGTAGTGCCTGACAACTGGCAATGGTTGAATAATGAACAAAACACATATGAATTTGAACTAAATAAACTGAAAATTAAGTCAGTAAGAAAACATGACTTGGTATCGATATTTTAATACCAGGATCGATGCATATTCAATACCCCATCAGGATCGATATATCGATACTTTGGTATCGATCCGCCCATCACTACAGCGCAGCGTGAACGCACATGTTGCTCTAAAAACAGCTCCAGCATGTAAACACAGCCCACCGCTGGCGTGAAGGCAGCGGCATTTCCGCTTTTCCACATTTCCGTTTTTTAAATTAATAATCGATATTTGGCATCAAGAATCGATGCAGTATATTGTGAAAGTTAGCATCGCGATGCATTGTCATGACGATTATTTTGCACACCCCTAGTCTAGACCAGAACTAAACCAGGTCTAAACCAGGTCTAAACCTGGACTGGGCCTGGACTAAACCAGGACTGGACCAGGTCTAGACCAGGATTAAACCACCACGTGCCGCTGCTGGTTTTGTGCGGCTGGTTTGTGGCTAGGGCTGAGACTACGCCTTCCGGGCATCGCGGTTCGATCTCGAGGCGCGCGTACACCGGGGCTGCTGAGCAGTGCCGTTGGCGCCTGCGGCCCGCTGTGAGTCGAGCTTGGCGCTGCGCGGTTGCCCTGTTTCGTGTCCACGCGGGTGCGCGTGTCCGCGATTAATTGAAATTAATGCATTTTGTTCGACCAACGTCTTGATCGACAATTAATCGTAAGTCGATTAATTGTTGACATCCCTAAGTCATAGTCATAGTCATAGTTTGCTTTATTGTCGAAAAACCACATGTACATGTACATAGAGTAATTCAAAATTTCGTTTCCCCGCTAACCAGGCAGTGGCAGTGACAGGCAGTGATAAAAGCAAAAAGTTTATTTTTAGTTTATTTTTTGATTGCTAAATTCCATGTGTGGTAGATAGAGACATGCACATCCAATAAAAATTGTGACTGTGTGCTATGTTCAAAGACAAAAATTATACAAAAGAAAAAAAAAAACAGATACACACTGCAGTTATTTGGAGTTCCCAAAGTTTTATTTATTTATAATATGTATAAATAAAATTTGCTCATCTGTTTTTTCTTATGTACATCTTTTGTACACACATCCATGTGTGTTATTCATAGTTTTGATGCCCTCAGTGAGAATCTACAATGGAAATAAAGAAGAATCATAAATGAAAAAGTGTTTCCTAACTTTTGACCTGTAGTGTACCTCAGTCACCTTTGTCGTTTAGACAATTAATCGGTTTCTTAGTCCACCAAAACTTTTATGAGTTCAACTAATCGTTTTATTTAGATTATAAGAATTTATATGGGACAACAGCAGAAAGGAGACATTAATGAGTTACTGAGTTAGCTGAAGATTTAGATTTTTTTTAATATATATATTTATTTGCAGTGTTGGGAAAGTTCATTTTCTACATGAACTAGTTCAAAGTTCAGTTCACACATTTCAAAATGAACTAGTTCGTTCATAGTTCATAATTGTTTATAGTTAGTAGTTCGTTCATAGTTCCAAAAAATGAACTAGTTCATAGTTCTTTTTTTTTAATACATTTCTGTGAGCTATTATTTTTCAATATCATTGCCAAAGCCCATATAGAACCATAGACAGCAATTATTATATCAGTTTTAACAATCAAACCATGTGTTATTCCCTTCCTCACCGACCTTGTCATAGAGCTCTTTTAAATGTTCATATGACGAATCCTTGCTGCTCCTACCTGCTACAGTCGTCTCCATAAGCTGTTTCCCAAGTCAGCGTGTACAAGGGAGAACAAGGAGCAGACCACCCGGCTCATTGACCTGTTCAATTTCGCAGACGGCCATGTGGTCCACGGACTGCACTCAGGGCTGAGCGAGTATACACCGCCTCGACTGCAGGCTGAGACCACACTCCGAACCACGCACACTCTCTAAACTGGGAAACGGCTCATGTCTCCATGCTGCCTTTTTTATTCCGTCTTGCTTCGATGACACATGCGGCGATGCGACGCTGGTGTTGCAAAATGAAATGTTTTCCCACGGGATTTCGCCTAGAACACTACAGAAATCTGAGACCCTATTGAACGAAGTTAAGTAGATAGCGTGTGTCGTTCACAGACACCAGTATGAACTCGTTCACAGTTCGTTCATCAGGCAGTAATACAGTGCGTTCAGTTCACGTTCGCCCAAAATATGAACGCGTTCATGAACTATCGTTCAGTGAACGCGTTCAGGGACAACACTGTATATTTGTATGTAAAAAGACAGATTAAACTCGATCACAATCACAAGTTTAATATTTCTGTATTATTTTTTCCTAGTACTTCCTAATACACCTGTGTAGGTGTAGTGCAGTTTGGGTCAGATACAAATTGAGTTAGTTTTGAGAGCTTTTGCCATGGTCCCCTTTTTAGATGGGCAGAACATGCCTGCAGTCGACCAAGAATTTAGTCGACAACAGCTCTACAGTAATATATCATTTTTAAATGACTACATTATAATACATACAGTATGTCTTTTACTTTTGGTCATTTGTAAGTTTCAAGTCATAAATGATAGCATTTTTTTTCAGGCAGAGGGGATTGAGATGATGAAGACCCATAACCTGCTGCTCTGCCCTAAAGGTAAGATCAAATATTAGTGCCATGTATTATTATAACAAAATCTGACTGTATTTTTCTAACTGTAAAATACAGAGGAGACCCTGACTGAAGAGATTGAAGTTCAACTCCCTGAAAATGTGATTGTTGGATCTGCTCGAGCTGCAGTGTCTGTGCTGGGTAAGAGTTTACAAAACATATATATGGCAGTAATCAATTTTCTTCATTATGCCAATGTGCGAAAAAGTACAATATAAAACTGCAAAATTGTATGTCTTTATTTATTTATAATTTTATTTAGCAAATAGTAGCCTTTTGATTTACAAATTTGCAGATATGATTGCTTAAAGCAAGCCTATTATACAAAATCAACTTTTCAGAGCCACCAGTGTACGTGTACGCCCACTGCTCTGTACTCACTTTGTTCTCCAATTTTATTTTCTTAATCTATGATACGCATAGGATTGGGCAGAATTGCATAGTGATTTTGGTACAAATGAAAAAAATGGCATACACCCAACCATACAAAACTGTAATAATAAGAAGATTTGTCCAGGTGAGATTTTGGGCAGAGCCATGAAGAACCTGGACGGTCTGCTGCGGATGCCTTATGGCTGCGGGGAGCAGAACATGGCTCTTCTGGCCCCAAACATTTACATTATGGAGTATCTGAAAAACACAAACCAGCTCACAGCAGAGCTCAAGGAGAAGGCCACACGCTATCTGGTCAGCGGTGAGTGAAACCCATTTTAATGGTGCATTAACACTTTTTGGTTTAGTCCTGATGTAGACTTTGCGTAGTGTCTATTGCCTCTCAAATATCGCTGTATCTCTCACAAAGTTGTTGATTTTTATGTCCCAGGTTACCAGAGGCAGCTGAACTACAAGCACAGTGATGGTGCCTACAGCACTTTTGGAACAGGATCAGGAAACACATGGTGGGTACATTTAAAGGACTCCTATTATGCAAAATTGACCTTCAAAGATTCAAAGCTTTTTATTGTCATATGCACAGTAAGGAAACACGTTTCCCTGTACAATGAAATTCTTACTTTGCTGCCCACACTGGATGCCCAGAGTATACAAAAAATTAAAATAGATAAATAAGATAAAGAGAAGCATGTAAAAAATATAATCAAATAGAAACAATCTTTACAGAATATACACTATGAAAAATATAGGCTAGGAGCTTTTAATCATGTTATAGCTATTCCCCCTTCTTATTTACCCTCTCGAAGTTGTATTTGAAGTGATTTGTGCATGTTTGAGTAATTTTTTATTACTTATTTTCATGACTCCATATTCATAACCTGTGTTCACAAACCACCGGCATACACCTACTTCTCCTACTAAATTTGTTCTGCAATATTTATTTTCTCAATCCGTGATACACGTAGCATTCAGCAGCACAGGGTATTTTAACTATATAGCAAGCTCAAGCACAATATGTGTTCTTTAAGAAGACATATTAAGCTTTTTTTTGTGGTATTCAGTATTGAACTATAACATATAATATAATTTTATATTTTGTTAATTGTTAATATTTATTTAAAATGTCTTAAAGATAGAAATTGGACCATTGACATTCTGTTCAAAACTGGGGAACTTTACTAGCTGCTCTTCATCTTAAGCAGCAGTTTTATATAGTTTAACAATACCTATGTGACATATAGTTCCAGAAGTCAGACTTTTTAAAAAAAATAATTACAGGGTAGTGAGCAGAGATGGGGGTAGAAAACAGGCATTTTCTGTGCACTCAAATTCAGTTGTGAATGATATGTCCCCTTAAAACTTTCTGTAAATATTGTACGGTACAAGTTGCAGAGTAGTTAGTATTTCTGCCTCTAACAAAAGACTTGCAGAACTGTCAGTACTGTAAAGCAATGAATGCAGTGGAGATCATGACTACATTATAGATTTAGCCTTTTTATGTATGTATTCATTTATCTATTTATTCCTCAGGCTGACTGCTTTTGTCCTGAGATCCTTTGTGAAAGCCCAAAACTTTATTTTCATTGACCCAGCAAATATTCAGGAATCAAAGGCGTGGCTGGAGTCGAAACAGATGCCAAGTGGTTGCTTTGCTCAAGTTGGAAAATTATTTAACAACCGAATGAAGGTAAAAAATAAACATTAAATTTGACTGTAAACCACTTAAAATACAGTTAGTTATACTGTTTGAAAACACACTGACTTATGCATGTTTTAAGGGAGGAGTTTCTGATGAAGTAACATTGACGGCCTACATAACTGCTGCTCTGTTGGAGATGGAAGTGCCTGTCGATGTGAGTATAAAACCATATATTTGCTACAATAACAGATTAAATACAATTAAAGATATTATTTGTTCATCTGTTTATTTTATTTTACTTGTTTTATTTCATTGATATTTTTTCAAAATAGCAATAGTAGTATTGTATCAGTCATTGAGGATGGACCACCAGATTCATAGATTCATGGGTTTCATCTTATATATGCAACTTTTTCCTCATTCAGCAGATATAATGGGTTTGAAATCTTTATGGCAACAATCCCAGTTTTTAATTACTCTGAAACCTATGGATATATATATATATATATATATATATATATATATATATATATATATATATATATATATATATATATATATATATATATATATATATATATGTGTACATGTAATATATACATATATATATATATATATAGTGCTGTCAGGCGATTAAAAAAATTTATCTAATTAATTAATTACAGGATTTGTAAATAATTAATCTAATTAATCGCATTTTTTATTTTTATTGTGCTCTCCCACAGTGCAAAAAAGGTGTCAAACGTGTGATTTATAGTGGTACAGTGAAAAGACTGCAGACTTCCCCTTTAAGTCTAAGTTTTTCACTCACTCTCTTTGTCTCCACTGTAAACATGACAAGACTGCTGGCAGACCCCCATTCCCCCTCCCACATTATGTAACATTCTTTGGAAAGCTCATTTACACCATTCCACTAATACATGGCGAATATTTCTGGTGCCAAAAGGTGAGCATGTACAGTAGCTTTCATGCAACGGCAATAAATGATATACAAGGCTTCAAATATACAGAGAATACAAATAATTGCCCGTGTAAATTACTCATGGGTCACATCACCCCCGGATCCCGCGAGGAGGATTTAAACTCCCGGTGTGGAGGTGTCCGGACCATTGCACCACGGGAGGAGGGAGGAGGCGGTAGCGCGGGGTGAGTAAATGATCGGGTTTAGCGTGATTCAGATGGGCAAAATTGACTAAGTCAAAACTTCTAAGTGTGCACCCTTAGTCGCGGCAGAACACGCTGGAGAGGTTATGGTAATTGAAAAGGGTTCAGCGCGGAACACAGCAGATAGGGAAACGGGCTTGCGCGTCTTCACATGCTCTCCCCTATTAGAACTGCATTCGTCTCTGTATGCCGACCAATGGTAGCACGGCATTGTGTCCAGGGACAAGACGGACCTGCTCTGTCACGTTTTTATAAATAAACTCGCCGTTCAAAGGCCCCGCACGCCAAATTTAAAATGCGTGCGCATTGAATTACCGCTCATAATTAATTGCGTTAATTTTTATAATGCGTTAATTAGCAGTGTAATTAATTAATCTAATTAACGCGTTAAACTGACAGCCCTAATATATATATATATATATATATATATATATATATATATATATATATATATAAATGTAAATGAACAAATAGTTCAGATTAAGAATGATTCAGCCTGAGTAACTACTTCATTAACAGGTTAATGCTAGGAGTTTGGGTTAGGGTATTAAAATTTTACTAATCCAGAATCCTTCTTCATAAATTATTTCACTATGATTATGATTTAAGTCTTTCTTTGTGCTTTACTAAGGCCTCTTATTTGTGTAGTTATTATGACATGTTACTCGACCCGGTTATAAAGTATTAAAAATATACTTTACTTTGTGTTTTGTTTTCTTGCATATTTGCAAAGACTGTGAAATTTTTGACATCTTTTATTTCCTGTAGAATCCAGCACTGGACCAGGCCCTGACTTGCCTGAAGTCATCCATGACAGATCTGAGTAACACTTACACCACTGCCTTGATGTCCTATGTCTTCACGTTGGCCAAAGACGCCACAACCAGGGACCAGTTGCTCAAGCACCTGGACACAGTGGGAAAGAGAGACGGTGAGTGGTTTTACTACCATAGGGGTACATGTACTAGTGCATTTTTAAAAAATACTTTTGAGTAATATTGTAAAATTTTAATTCTTTGGACCTTCAGTTTAGTTGTTGTTAAGTTAATAGTACTAGTGTTGCAAGTATGATAGTAGTCAGCTGTTACAACATAAAACATGCACAATTGATGAAAATCACTCATGAAATCACTCAGGGGGTGTTCTACATGTATCTCTATTGGCGAAATGTTCAGCAGTTACCAGACACAGACAAAAATGTTTTAAGATGATGAATGAGGGATTACACTGTATTTTAACCGTAGTGGCAAAAGTAGAAATTCAGTTTGTCAACTGGACAAAAGTTTATTTGGTTGAATGCGTTTCGCAGCTCATTCAAGCTGCTTCTTCAGTTCTGAGTAACAGTTACAGTAGTGGTAGATAACTTGCTCATTACTTCTACTTGAGTAATGCTTTTGAAGTTACAGTGCAATAGCAGGAGTACAAACATGAACTGCTTTTAAGGATATTTAAATCAAGAGAAAAACCGTCATTTTAATGTGTGTTTTTGCAGGTGGGTTCCTCCATTGGTCCCAGAGATCTGATGAAACCTCTACCTCTCTCTCTGTGGAGATCAGCTCTTATGTTCTTTTGGCTAAACTCAGCTGCACCCCCAGCAAAGAAGACCTGGGCTATGCTTCCCAAATCGTCCGCTGGTTAACCAAACAGCAGAACTACTATGGAGGCTACAGCTCCACTCAGGTGCAGCAAAAAATTTTATGTGTTATAATTTGTTTCCTGATCAAAAAGATGCCTCGAGTTGTTTTTTGTTTTATTCACATATGTTTAACAAACAAACACTGCACAGTTCTTCTCAGCTGTTTCACGCTGTGATATCATGTGGTAAAACAGGCCTCACCATGTTTTTAAATTCCATACATCACAAGGAATCATTTGGAAAATTTAAGGCCTGGACTTGCCAACCTCTACTGGACTGAAGGTCAAAGGTAGACGTACATGACATCACAAGGTGGAACAGAGCATTTTGAGCTTTGAATATGTAGACATAATAATAAACCAGGCTTACTCAGAATTATGTTTTGGATGAGGTAACAGCATTCATATTTCTAGTTTTGATGGCTTAGATTTAAGTCTGTGTTTAATAGTTATCTATACTGCAACTCTTGAATTTCCCCATTATGGAACAAATAGTTTCTTTTCGTATCCTTTCTTATAATATCACAAGTCTAACTTAAGCCTAAATCTACCCCCTCCCTTTACTATTGTACTTTCTTGTATCTACAAATAATGGAGATATTTTTCCCCCATCAATTTTATGTATTTATATGGATGCCTTTTGTCTTAAATGTGACTTCCCTCCTTCAGGACACAGTGGTCGCCCTGCAGGCTCTGTCTCTGTACTCCGCTCTGGTCTACAGCCCTGAAGGTCAGAGCACAGTCACAGTCCAGTCTTCCAGTGGTGAGCTGTTGTTTGAGGTGAACCAGAACAACAAGCTGCTGTATCAGGAGAAAATACTCGACTTGACTGGAAAATACACTGTTGAAGTCAAGGGCAACACCTGCGCCTCCATACAGGTCCGTGAATGCGCCACAGCTTTAAATGTACATTGTGTTATAAAATATTGTTAGGAGTTATTTAAAGGACACATATTATGCAAATAAATTTACCATTTCAAATTGTTTTCTCCTCATCAAATACATACCTTCAGTTTCCAAAAATTGTCTTTTCTGAGCACTCAAATATACTTTTTCACATTTTGCCTGGATGGTTGCAACACAGGTAAAAATCTGGACTTCTCCTGCACAGTTCATAAGCCATCACCAAACATTCTGTGGTCAAATTCTATTCATAACAAACATGATTCTATTAACATAGCATTCATAGGGCCTAAGGCCATTTCTGTTTCCTCATAGGAAACAGAAATGTACTAGTAGTTTATAAAATAGGCCTACGTTTTCCAAGCACAGACAATATTTTACGTTCGAAAATGTGAAATACTTATGTCAAGGTGATCAAAAGCATGTTTTAAGGGACATTAAAGATACATAAATGCCCTTCATGCATGTTCTTTAGTAATTCAATACTAATTTTAATAATTTATTCAGGTTTCTGTCATGTACAATATCCCACCCCCCAACGAGAAGTCAACCTTCAGTGTAAAGGTGAATCCAGAGGCCGACTGTGACAGCAACTTTCTCAGACCCAGAACAAACCTCAAGATCAAATCCCTGTAAGATCTAAATGATAGCTGATGCATATAATAACTTGCTTCATTTGTGTCGGTTTGTGACTGAATTTACTCTCCTTTATAGTTACAACGGGCAACAGGATTCCACCAACATGGCCATCATTGATATTAAAGTGCTCTCTGGATTCACTGTAGATTCTGAGTCTCTAAATGCGGTAAGTTATTGTACAAAATAAATATATAATTATTATTATCATATTTTTTTAATTGTGTGGTATTCATTTCACACTTGTCCTGATCTGGTCCCAGTCCTGTTGTAGACCTGGTCCTGCTCTAGCCCAAATATAGGCCCTGGTTTAGTCACAATATAATTTAGTTAAGACATGGGCTAATATAGGTTAAATTAGTAGTTGTGGTTAGAATCATTCTTCAGGAAATTAATATTAAATCAAAGTAATATCATTTGTTCTCGATGTAGTTCAAGATATTGAGTGCTTTTGTAGTTGATACGTGAAGAGTCCCTCAGTCGTCCAGATAGAATCCATGATAAAGGAGAAATTCAATTTGTCAACTGGACAAACTTTGTCCAGTTGACAAATGTAATTTCTCCTTTATCTTTGTAGTTGATAGTTTTACAATTGATTTTGCTGATGTTTAATAATCTGGTTTAGACTAGTTTCATCCTAGTATACACCAGTTTTAGCAAATTTGCATAACTTGTACATCATAATTGGGATTTAATTGGGTCTGAACCAGGACTAGAACAGGATCAAACCAAGTTTTCATTAGGACTAAACTGGGCTCAAACCAGGATCAAGACAAGACCAAAAGTGTGAACTGAACCTCAGTCTAGACCTGACTTTATCCTGGTTTTGTCTCTTGATTTAAATCTTAGCTAGTCAACATTTAGTCAATTTTTTCCATGTAAGTCCCTATATCCTTTTATAACTTCTGTCCTTGTGGGTTTTTAGCTGAAAAGAGCTTTATTAGTGGAGCGGGTTGAGCAGGACAAAGATCACATTATGGTCTATCTTCATGGGGTGAGTAAAAGCTGGCCTAATATGTATTTTTTTTTTAAGTGTTTAAATGTAATTTTTATTTTTTTATTCTTTTTTTTCCCCCAAAAAGCTTCTGAAAGGCCTTCCTATTAATCACGAATTGCTGCTGATACAAGAATTCCCAGTACGCAACCTGAAGCCCGCTGTGGTTAAGCTTTACGACTACTACCAGCCAAGTACGTCAGATGGATTTCTATATTCTTTTTCTCATACTTCATGTAAATTGGTAGCACTTAAAAATGATTTAGCCTATAAAGTTTGCAATTAAGTTAAAATACTACTTTACTCAAATTTCAGGTGACAAAGATGAGACCGAGTACATTTTCCCCTGTGCTTGAGGTAAGAAGTTAAAAAAAAACAACCTAAATCTCAACAAATTTAAGTTTTCAGGTGATTATTTAAACATGACTATAATTGTTACTTCTCTTCTAGTTTGAAGAACAAAGGTTCACCATCCTTTGTTTGTCTGAACTCTAAATAGAAAGTGCCTTTGCGATAAACATGCCATGTATTGGTGTTACTTTGGAACAAATGTTACGCTTTATGCAATAATTTTTGTAATTTGTGGAACAAGGTGTTTGTGAACAATAAACTGGTCCTCTGAGGTCACATGGTGTCTTGCAATCGTTATTTATTGTGGTTAATAAAATGTTTATACTATTCCATTGAGTCATATTATTCACTGTTCAACTTGCGTGTTAATTCACCTTTATGTAAACAACACATGATACAAGTAAGCTACACCGCACACATACACTGAAGTGAAGCTTTGGTAGAAGAGACAAGTGCCTTGAGATTTGACCAGGATCTACATAAGAAATTGATTAATTAAAAGTATTAATAAAATGTATTCTTTTTATGGAATCATTGCAAAGCTGATCAATTCTTAAGTTTACTTAATGTTTTAAGTCGCAACAGTTTAAGTTTTAAAAGATTCCATCCAAGGCAGTATATAAATTATTCCACTAGATGGCGCTATTTTCATCTTATATTTTCTTTTCGATGCACAATGATCATCAAAAAGTCATTAAAAAGTCACCATCTTTATTCTGAGGGTTAGTACACAATATCTACCACACTTATGGATTGACAATGCGTAACACATTCAAAAATAATAATAAAAATAATAATTGCTGCAAGCAGCAATGTGGGGCCAAGCAGCCTCAGCATGTAGGCCTCAGCATGTAGGCCGCATGCAGGGTCTGACAGGGTCTAACAGGGTAGTTAGACCCTGTCAGAAACAGGGTTTAACAGGGTCTAACAAAGTTTAACAGGGTATTTAGACCCTGTCAGACTCAGAAACAGGGTTTAACAGGGTCTAACAAGGTCTAACAGGGTCTGACAGGGTCTAACAGAATCTGACCCTGACAGGGTCTAACAGAGTCTGACCGGGTCTAACAGGGTCTGACAGGGTCTAACAGAGTCTGACAGGGTCTAACAGAGTCTAACAGGGTCTAACAGAGTCTAACAGGGTTTAACAGGGTCTAAGTTTAACACATCAAAGACACATCAAAGACAGATCGGTTGCTAGGTGCGTTACTAGGCAATTCCTGAAAATTCCTGCAACTTTGACCTGCTGGGGCCATTAGACGGTTGGGGCTGGGGGCCTATAAATTGCTGTGGGTAATGAGGAGACTGGCTGGAATGTGCATGCAAAATTTCACAACTTTTTACCAGACGGTTCTAGGGGTTGCCATAGACTCCTCATGTTTAGGAGAATAATGTATAATAATAAGAATCAGTAGACAAGACACATCAAAGACAAGATCAAAGGGTTGCTAGGCAATGCAGTAGAAACACTTTTTTTTATCTTTTAATATTACAAGGTACACAATAATACACACTTCAGGTACATAATAGTACATATTTTATCACCACAATAACATTCACAAAGCACTCAGAAGACACATCGGGGGATGCGGGTACGGGAATAAACACCACTGGGCACAAGGGCTAAGAGAAACAGGGGGAATGTAGAGGACCAAAGGGATTGTCCCAGGTGAAGAAAGGGGTCTGGGGGAGAGCAAGGGCGGCGCAGCGCCCAGGGAAGGCCCAGGCGCCAGGGTCCAGGGAAGACAGCGGAGGGGGGTAGGGGTCAGAAGTCCAACCAAGGGAAACTGGCTCGGGAGATGGAGAAAAGCGTATTGTCTGGGATGAAGGTGTTGCGTAACTTCGTTTCTCTTGCGTCGTGGAGACGGCGGACGTGGGCGCGAAGGAGCGCAGTAGAAACACTATGGTGCCTAGCACCTTCGGTGCTTTGCCCCAATAACATCTCCCTAATCCTCTCCACTCAATATCACGGTATTTATTCAATAAAAAGAATTCAACTTCCGCTACTACTATACGTCACTTCCTGGATGTGAGAGACCAAAATGAAAGCTGATTTGTTTTCTTCAATAAGAAGGAAAATAAAGTCGATATTTAAGGTGTGTATGTGGAGACCATTGGATGCTATATGTATCGGGCATTTCCAATATTTATCGTAGAGTTATCCGCATTAATGGGACATTTATTTGGCTGTTTTGAGTCATGATAGTCGTTGTGTCTCGAGATGATGTTATGTCAAATTTACTGATGCTGGAAAAGGATCGGACCCCTGGCTGGTTATCCCTACAAAAAACCACTGTAGAGATTTTACTTACTTTGGTGTTAATACAATACAGAATTAATACAGAATTCCTTGTCTTTGCAGTTTGCCCTAACTTACCCTCAAAATACAATATAAAGACAAAACAAAACAAAAACTATCTAAGACAAAAATCTAAAATCTGAAAGCTGATTTTTTTTTTAAATTTCAACCTTCACCTGACACTGTTAATATAATACAGAATCCCTTGTCTTTGCAGTTTGCCTTAACTTGCCCTATGTGCTGGTGTTGAATAACTGTGCCATCAGCAATAATGTCATTGACAACTGCAGTATAGGTCAGATCACTTATCATATAGCTTTTAAAGTGGCAGTTATGTGAAGAATCCCTCAGTCGTCCAGGTAGAATCCATGGTAAAAGAAATTCAATTATGTCAACTGGACAAAGTTTATTTGGTCGAAGACGTTTCGCAGCTCATCCATGAGCTGGTGTTGAATAAGATAAGATAAGACTTTATTGTTCTCACACAGGAGAAATTTACTTGTCACAGTAGCTCCAGGTAGGGACAGTTTGAACAAGAAGACAAGTGCATGCAGGCAAGAATGGCATAAAGTTAGGTAATAATAATAATAAAATAAGTAATAAATAATAATAATAATAATAGTAATAATAATAAAAACAGTGACAGGAAGAGTATTGAAAAATTGGAAAAACGATATTGCACGATAGGAGTACTGTATTGAGAAAAAAAACAAAAAACAATATTGCACATTGGGAAAACGATATTGCACGATATGACCATACAGTGGAGTTATCCAAGTAATAATAATAAGAAACAGTAACTAGGAGAGTATTTAAAGACAATATTGCACATTTGGACTATACAGTGGAGTTATACAGTCTAAAGGCGGTGGGGATGAAGGATCTGTGGTAGCGCTCCTTCTTGCACTGGGGGTGCCTCAGTCGGCTGCTGAAGGAGCTGCTCAGCTCCTCTACAGAGGATGAGAGGTGTCGTCCATGATGGACGTGAATTTGGCCAGTACCCTCCTCTCGGCCACCTCCTCTACAGAGTCCAGAGGACAGCCCAGGACAGAGCTAGCCCTCCTGACCAGCTTGTTGAGTCTTTTTCTGTCCCGTTCTGTGCTGCTCAGGGCCCAGCAGATGACAGCGTAGAGGAGAGCAGAGGCCACCACAGAGTCATAAAAAGTCTTGAGCAGAGGCCTGCACACTCCAAAGGACCTCAGTCTCCTCAGGAGGTGGAGACGACTTTGGCCCTTCTTGTACAGGGCGTCAGTGTTGTGGGACTAGTCCAGTTTATTGTTGAGGTGAACACCCAGGTACTTGAAACTGTCCACAGTCTCTATGTCCTGCCCCTGGATGTTCACCGGTGAGTGAGGTAGTGGTCTCCTCCTGAAGTCGATCACCAGCTCCTTTGTCTTACTGGTGTTAAGGCACAGGTGGTTGCGCCCACATCAGTCCACAAAGTCACTGATGACCGAGCGGTACTCCAGCTCGTTCCCCTCAGACACACAGCCCACAATAGCCGAGTCGTCAGAGAACCTCTGGAGATGGCAGCTGTCCGTGTTATATGTGAAGTCCGAGGTGTATATGGTGAAGAGGAAGGGTGAGAGGACAGTTCCCTGGGGGGCCCCAGTGCTGCAGACTACCACCTCTGACTCACAGCCACGCAGCCGCACGTACTGTGGACGGTCAGTGAGGTAGTCGATGGTCCAGGCAGCGAGATGTCCATCAACTCCCGCATCCTCCAGCTTCCCCCGCAGCAGCGCCGGCCTGATGGTGTTGAAGGCGCTGGAGAAGTCAAAGAACATGACTCTCACAGCACTCCCGGCGGTCTCTAGGTGGGTGCGCGCCCACTGCAGCAAGTAGATGACGGCGTCCTCTACTCCTACGTTTGGCTTGTAGGCAAACTGCAGCGGGTCCAGGGTGGGGCTCACCACAGAGCGGAGGTGGCTGAGGATCACCCTCTCCATGGTCTTCATGAGGTGGGAGGTCAAGGCGACTGGTCTGTAGTGGGCCGGTTCCCTGGCGTTTGTTGTTTTGGGAACCGGGACCACACAGGAGGTCTTCCACAGGACAGGGACCTTCTCCAGGCTGAGGCTCAGGTTGAACATGTAGCAGAGAACCTCACAGAGCTGGTCTGCACATGTTCTCAGCAGCCTGGGGCAGATACCATCAGGTCCTGCGGATTTCCTCTCGTTGAGCCGCCTAAGTTCCCTCCTCACCTCGTCTGGTGTGATGGAGAGGGGGGAGTGGGGGCTGGGGTGGACTGCAGGGGTGGTGGTGGGGGGTGGAGGGGGGCTGGTGCTGGGTTGGGTCCGTGTGAAGGGGGAGGGGGATGTGGCTACTGGCCCGGGGAGGTGTGAAGAGGAGGAGGGGGGGGTCGGCAGTGGGGCAGAGGGGGTGGGGGGCGAGTCAAACCTGTTGAAGTAACAGTTTAATTCGTCCGCCCAGCGCTGATCACCATCAGCTGTCCCTCTGCCACTCTGTCCAAAACCAGACATGTTCCTCAGTCCTCTCCACACGTGCGTTGTTTTGGGCCAGCTGCTCTTCCATCTTCCTCCCATAGACCTTTTTGGCCCGTCGGATCCTCCATTGGAGCTCCCTCTGGACCCTTTTCTGCTCCTCTCTGTCCCCTGAGTTGAAAGCCCTTTTCTTCTGGTTCAGGAGGGCTTTAAGCTCAGGGGTGACCCAGGGGTGGTTGTTGGAGAAGCACCGTACCCTCCTGGTTGGTACAGTGTTCTCCACGCAGAAGTTAATGTAGTCCGTGATGCAGTGGGACAGGCCGTTGATGTCGTCTCCATAAGAGCCGCTGAACATGTCCCAGTCAGTGTTCTGGAAACAGTCCCTCAGACTCTCACAGGCCTCCTGAGTCCAAAGCTTCACAGACTGCTTCTGCGCAGGTTCTCTTCGCACCCTGGGTGTGTATTCCGGGAGCAGGTAGACCAGACAGTGGTCTGAGCGTCCGAGCGGGGGGAGGGGGGCGGAGGTGTAAGCGTCTTTGACATTTGCGTAAAAAAGGTCCAGAGTCTTATTGTTTCTCGTGGGGCACGTGATGTATTGCGTGAATGTGGGAAGAGTAGTGGATAGGGAAGTGTGATTAAAGTCCCCCGTAATTAGAACGAGAGCACGCGGGTGGTCCGTCTGCAGTCTCGTCACTACAGTATGGAGCTGCTCGCATGCGGACCCGCCATCCGCCGATGGAGACATGTGAATATTCTCATGGCAAATAGTAGGGCCGCATACCCAGTTCGATGTCCCGGGAGCACAGCTGATCTTTCACATGCACGTTCCCGGGATGATACCAGCGTTCGTTATTAAAAACAAGCAGTCCACCTCCTCTTGTTTTTCCGCTTCCCAACACCATCCGGTCCGCGCGCTTTGTGGTAAATCCATTCAGGGAAATGATATTGTCCGGTATATTCCCATTCAACCACGTCTCCGTAAAACATATGATGCTGCAGCTCCGGTATTCCCTCCGCTGCCGAGTCAGCGCAATCAGCTCCTTCGTCTTATTGCAGATGGACCGCACATTCCCCGTGATTACCGCAGGTAGATTCGGTAAACCCGGTCCCCGTTTCTTTCAGCAATAATGTCATTGACAACTGTAGTATAGGTGCCAAGCAGCGAAGCTGCGAGGCACCCATAGTGTTTCTACTGATTCTTATTATTATAAAATATTCTTCCGCCTCTGGGAGTCTATGGCAACCCCTAGAACCGTCTGGTAAAAAGTTGTGAAATTTTGCATGCACATTCCAGACAGTCTCCTCATTACCCACAGCAATTTATAGGCCCCCACCCCCAACCCTCTAGCGCCACGAGCAGGTCAAATTTGCCCTCTAGGGCCACCAGCAGGTCAAAGTTGCAGGTTTGATTGGCTGTCACGACAAATGATATCTCCTACAAACGATAGGAGATATCAAAAAATTCAGGCATATTTCTGATGAGGCTCAGTCCAAAGATGCTATGCACCAAATTTGAGCAAAATCGGTCCAAAATTGAGGGAGGAGAAGCATTTTGAGTGTTTTTCATAAAATTTAAAATGGCGGAAAATGACGTCATAGGGTGACGTCATATGGTGCGTTGGATTCGGCTTGGCCCAAGGAGTCCACGGATGCCAGGTTTTTGAAAATTGGACATATAGTTCAAAAGTTACACGCAGAAATGTACTTGAAAATTCCTTCCATACGCCCGATTCGCAAAAACTTGGAATCCCTAGAATCCTTGGGCCAAGACGAATCCAACGCATCCTCTGACGTCATGTCCGCCGGAATAGAATGTCCGCCATCTTGGATTTTATGAAAAACACTCAAAATACTTCTCCTCCCTCATTTCTGCTTGTAACTTTTGAACCGTAAGTCCGACAGGTACATTTCTGCGTGTAACTTTTGAACCGTATGTCCAATTTTTAAAAACTTGGCATCACTGGACTCCTTGGGCCAAGCCGAATCCAACGCACCCTATGACGTCATTTTCCGCCAGGGTAGATTTTTCGCCATTTTGAATTTTATGAAAAACACTCAAAATGCTTCTCCTCCCTCAATTTTGGACCAATTTTGCTCACATTTGGTACATAGCATCTTTGGACTGAGCCTCATCAGAAACTTGCCTGGATTTTTGATATCTCGTAAGTTGCCAAACAGGAAGTGAGCTCATATCTCGGGAACCCTTCATAGGATTATTTTCAAACTTTTCACAGATGTCCTTCCCAGGATTCCCCACAAAAAATTACAGGGCCCCAGCTCAAACCCTCTAGCGCCACCATCAGGTCAAAATTTGAGGGACATTTCTGCTTGTAACTTTTGAACCATAAGTCCGATTTTCAAAAACTTGGTATCCCTGGGATCCTTGGGCGAAGACTGATCCAACGCAGGTCATCATCATCATCATCAAATTAGGCTGGGTCACTGCTTGGCTCCACATTGCTGCTTGCAGCTATATTCATATAGCTTTTAATCTGAAAGCAGATTTTGGATTCTAGATTTTAGATTTTAGAGTAGGTAAAAACTATTATTAGGTAAAAAACTATTATTGCATTTTGCTCAATAAATCATAGATGAAACGATAATTTTTGGGGGGTCAGTGTTATCATACTTAGTACTCTTTAACTTTTTAAACATTTTTCTGTACTACCTGAAGACGTGGAATAAATTACTTCTGTGACTGTTTTAATTGTTTCATTCTGCTATTTATTTATTTATTATAACTTGTGTATTTTAGTGATGTTTTACATTTTGGTGATGAATTATCCTGGTTTATAGGGTTGTTGTTTTAGTAGCATAAATTAGCGTCAATATAATAATTTGTAATCTATAATTTTTTCAAAGATCAAGATCAAAGTCAGCTTTATTGTCAATTCTGCCATATGTGTTCAACATACAGTGAATTGAAATTTTGTTTCTCTCTGGCCAAGTAGTGCAAAAAGACAGTGTACAAAATACAATATATAGACAAAACAAAAACTATCTAAGACAAAAAATCTAAATCGAAAACTAAAATCTAAGATCTAAAAATCTGAAAGCAGTGCAACATAATAAATAAATACCTATTTACAGATGTCCAAAAATGTGCAGTGTGCATCAAAATGTGCAATGGAAGATACATGGAAGATGAAATGGTAATGTGCAATGGAATGTGCATTGAAGTTAAGATAAAAATAAATGTGCAACAGTAGTAGTTCCAGTGCAATAACAGTAGTAAACAACCGTACAACAGTAAAATTCCAGTAGTAAATGTGCAATAACAGTGGTAAACAAAAGTACAACAGTAGTAAATTAAATTCCAGTAGTAAATGTGCAACAGTGCAACAGTAGTCCTTAGCAGCAGTTTTTTTTAAAGTGTCTAGTGATGTCTTTTTATGGAATACAGGTTATGCCAATATGGGGGGGGGGGGGGGGGGGGGGGGTTAAGGTGAGAGTTCAGCTTCCTGACAGCCTGGTGGATGAAGCTGTTTGACAGTCTGGTGGAGTGGGCCCGGAGACTCCGGTACCTTCTCCCCGAGGGCAGGAGGCTATATCCAGGAGGGAGGGGAGAGAGACACCAGCGATCCTCCCAGCTGCATTCACTATGCGCACAATAGATTCAGATTTCATGTATTTATTGTCATTGCACAAGAAAGAACAATGAAAGTGCGTTTGGAGCATCCACATACGTAGTTGTAACGTGCAAAATAGTAAAGTGCAAACCCAGTGAAATAAATACCCCTCAATAACCCCTAAATAATATAATAACCCCAGTGTAAACATTTGTAAACATTTGACATCAGTACAGCAGTATTGGCAGCAGCATCAGGGCATGTAATTAATATTATTGGGACGCAACGCGCAACAACCCCTTGGAGAAGTCCGCGACACGTGCACCCCTCATCGTGGTCAAATCCGTGACAGAGCAGCACGACTGGCGCGAGGCCGTGCGTACACCAGGGCTGTGAGCACGAGATCGAACCGCAGCGCCCGGACCACGTCCTCTCAGCCCGAGCCACAAACCAGCCGCACGAAACCAGCAAAAAGCGGCACGTGGTGGTTGAATCCTGGTTTAGACCTGGTCTAGTCCCGATTTAGTCCAGGTCTAGACCTGGACTAAAAAATCCTATGCACTTTTTTCTTTGTGAAAGTGTATTGTTTATGATGGTCTAGACGAGTACAGCCGTGTGCATGCCCCCCGTGTCCCCTGCCCCTCCCTGCGCCTGCTCCACATCACCGACAACAGCCTCCATGACTGGGCCGAGGTCCGAAAGATCGGCTCCATGTTCCCCAGCCTGGACACTCTGGTCATGGCCAACATCAACTTAGCTTCAATTCAGGACAACAAAGAGATTCTCCAACGGCTTTTCCCAAATCTGCGCAGCATCAACCTGCACAACTCAGGTCAGAAACTTATTTATAATTAATGTGTGTGTTAATAAAAAAAATAAGAAAAAATAAGTAAAAAAAAAAAAAAAGCAAAATGACCATAGAGATGCATATTAAAACGGTAACCAAAAGAGCTGTGGAACAACCTGACCAATATCTCCACTGGTTTAACATTAGGATAACTGCAAATTCTCCCTTAACTCTATTATGAACATGTTAAAGATGCACTATGTAAACGCTTAAGTGGAGGTTCCAAAACCTTCTATCGCCATGGAGATGTTATTGTTTTGTCTGTAAAGGAGATAAGCAACTAACTCAATCAAACTAAGTATTTCTTGGCAGTAATAATGCCTGGAAGTAAATGTATGAGAAACTGAACTGAAGTTTATACCATACTGTGGAACATTTCAGGCAAAGAAAGCGGTAATGTTTTCATGGTCCAGTCCTGGTTTAGTTCAGGTCCAGTCCAGGTTTAGACCTGGTTTAGACCTGATCTAGACCTGGTTTAGTTCTGGTCTAGACCTGGTTTAGTCTACGTTTAGTCCTGGTCTAGTCCTGGCCTAGTCCCGTCTAGTCCCGGTCTGGCTCTGGTCTGGTCCTGGTCTAGTTCCAGTCTGGTCCCGGTCCCCCTGCATCCCCCATCTATCAATCAGCAAAGGTCTACAGTCTCTTAGCGATTCTGGACGCAGAACACAATGTTACACTATTTAAAAAATGTTACACTAAAAAAAAAAAAAAAAAAATCTGCGAAACAGCGAGGCCACGAACAGTGAACCGCGATAGAGCGAGGGACCACTGTATTCACAATAGGGGTGTGCAAAATAATCGTCATGACAATGCATCACGATACTAACTTTCACAATATACTGCATCGATTCTTGATGCCAAAAACCGATTATTATTAATTAATAATTTAATATTTAATAATTGTATATTTAATATAAATAAATAAATTATTACTTAAAAAAAAAAAATCCTATGCACTTTTTTCTTTGTGAAAGGGTATTGTTTATGATGGTAGCTACCTCCAAAATGGCAAATGTTTGAACATCATTTTTTGTTTTAGAAAAAATCCTATTCACTTTTTTTGTTATTGGTTTGGTTTATTTGTTTTTGTTATTCAATAAATTCAGTTATGAATTGAGTTGCTCAGAGTTATGTATCAATTGAAGACACTACCCAGATACACAGCCACTGATACTTAAGTTATCCTCTTTTTTTTTGGTACATTTTCACTGAAGTATGTCGAATATATTGCTATGCATCGCAGTAGTTCAAGTATCGTGATGCATCTTTTTAGTATCTCATCGTGGCATATGAATCGTGATTCGAATTGAATCGGGACTTCTTTGCCAATACCCACCCCTAATATACAAAACAATAACAGTACATTTACATTTACTTGCTTGAGATTGTCCAATTCAGATAACCTCTTCAGAAATAATTGGGGTCTTTCTTGGATGGAGTATATTATACAGCACTGTAATTGTTCTTTAAATGTATTTGCCCCCTTAGGAAATACATTTTGCCTTGACCATTACCTTCTCTCTCTTTCATACTTCTGTAGCCTGGAGGAATTGTTCCTGTGCCTTAACGAGTACAGCCGTGTGCATGCCCCCCGTGTCCCCTGCCCCTCCCTGCGCCTGCTCCACATCACCGACAACAGCCTCCATGACTGGGCCGAGGTCCGAAAGATCGGCTCCATGTTCCCCAGCCTGGACACTCTGGTCATGGCCAACAACAACTTAGCTTCAATTCAGGACAACAAAGAGATTCTCCAACGGCTTTTCCCAAATCTGCGCAGCATCAACCTGCACAACTCAGGTCAGAAACTTATTTATAATTAATGTGTGTGTTAATAAAAAAAAGAAGAAAAAAAAAAAAAAAAAAAAAAAAAAAGCAAAATGACCATAGAGCCAAAACACTAGCACTAGCCAAAACTATATTAAAACGGTAACCAAAAGAGCTGTGGAACAACCTGACCAATATCTCCACTGGTTTAACATTAGGATAACTGCAAATTCTTTCTTAACTCTATTATGAACATGTTAAAGATGCACTATGTAAACGCTTAAGTGGAGGTTCCAAAACCTTCTATCGCCATGGAGATGTTATTGTTTTGTCTGTAAAGGAGATAAGCAACTAACTCAATCAAACTAAGTATTTCTTGGCAGTAATAATGCCTGGAAGTAAATGTATGAGAAACTGAACTGAAGTTTATAACATACTGTGGAACATTTCAGGCAAAGAAAGCGGTAATGTTTTCATGAGACAAACAGGTGACAGACCCTTAAAGATTTAAATTTCTTGAATTACAAAGGATCAAACACCAGTAATAGTAACTGTAAACGCCAGTAACTATTACCGACCACGGCAAAACCCGCCACAAGTCGCTCAGAGTGACTTACACCCTTTCTCCTGGGTTCTGATTCTCTATTACCGAGAAAGGGTGTAACTATTAGTTACCTGGCCGGCGTTTCTAAAAAACTACAGAGGATTTTCACACAAGATGACATCCCAGTCTATTTCAAACCCACAAACACTTTAAGATAGAAACTGGACAAAAACACAGACCCACAAACAAAGCAATGTGGTCTACAACATTCAGTGTAGTGAAGACTGTGAGCGCTACATTGGAGAAACAAAACAGCCACTTCACAAGAGAATGTACCAACACAGACGGGCGTGCCAGAGTGGACCTTCATCTGCCGTACATCTCCACCTAAAAGCCACGACCCACTCCTTTGAGGACAGTGAGGTACAGATCTTGGCCAGAGAAAAGAACTGGTTTGAGAGGGGAATTAAAGAGGCTATTTTTGTCAAGAAAGAGAATTGTTCCTTGAACAGAAATGGAGGTCTCAGACATCATTTGTCTCCCATCTATAACTCTATCCTCAAACCTGCAGAGCATTTTGAGTTTTGGAGAAGTAGACAGATCAATAATAAAGGGCTACTCAAAAGTGTGAATGAAACAAAACACAACTCCAGGTAAATTTTTGATGAGGGAACAACATTCGAACATGGCTTAAAGCTCACCAGTGTCAATTTTGTGTAATATACAGACCCCCCAGGATTTCGGGGGCATTTTATGTGATTGTTGCGGGCTAAAATGCCTGAATTTGCGGGAGCTTTTCCAAAAACTTGCGATGAAAGTTGCGGTGTTTTTAAGGTTTTTGTTGCGATTTTGTTGCGGGAGGACGTGAAAGTTGTGATAAATAGTTGCGATTTTCCCTTTTTGTAATTAAAATTGAGTAATATTTTGAATACTGAGTTATTACTGACAAAGAATAATACAAGGACACAGAGATCACAAATATGGTCCTAAAACAACCTTACCAACATTGAAAATAAATTACTACTAGGAGGGGAACTGTTTCGCGCGGTCTTTTGCTGTTATTTTTGTGGGCAAATGGCGCCGCAGACATGTTTCTTTGCCATTAGAAGCCGTGTCCCAATTCCCAGAGTGCACAGTTCGGAGCGTGGTTTGAAGGGCATGTGCGTCATTTGTTTTTTGTCCCATGCGCAGTTAACACGTGTTCGCAGACTGCAGTCGTTTCCATGGATATCGGGGCGTGGACCAAGCGCGTGAAAATGCACACTTCGCGCAGCATGCACCGCGCGCTACTTCTTCTACGGGAGAAAATTGAGGCCCTGTCTGCACGACAACGTTCCTGTTTTTTTTTTTATGCGGGGTGAAAAAAAGTCTCGTCAAGATGAGCGCGGAGTGCTGAGTGAAAACGATGTAGTACATATGTCACACCGTTAAGTGGCGCTGTAAACCGGAAAGAGCCAGAGCCGCCGGAAACGCAAGACTAAGAGAGAAAGAGCACATGCGCATAAAGTCCTTTCTCTTTCGTAAACAAGCAAACACGTGTACAAATGTTGACGGTCCCTAACATAGACAGACGCCAGAGAACAAAGATTTGCGCTGCGTGAGCAGAGTTTTTGCCTATAAATCGATAGTTAGTATTACTTGCTATCGTTTTATTAGATAGACATTAACAAGTAGAACTCTCGTTAACCTTGCTCGTGTTATTTACGCAAAATGCTTGTTTGGATCTTAATACGGGAATGTTAAACATACTCGGACATTATGTTGGCTTTTCTGCGAGAATATACAACCGGGGACCAGCACCAACAGGCAGCTATATAGTTGTGTGAATTTGTGTAAAGAAAACAGAAATGCTTTCATATATTTTTGTGTGTGATACTGCATGTGCCTGTTTGTAAAAGGTACATTTTCATTCAATAAAAAAGACAAGAAATGGTTGCTCTATTTCTTTATTTACAGCACACAACACCCTCAAATTGGTATGGGCTCCTCATTGTCCACTATCTGCCTTTTTTTCCAGTTTTAAAATACGTGTTTAGCTTTGAATTGGCAAACACTCGTGTGTCGTGCGTACTGTGCACAGGGTTACCTTCTGGTCACTGATCACGTGATGATTACAGCATCGCGACATCATCATTTTCCCAAAAGTTGCGTTTTTTGCCACCCACACGACAACGCGACCCCCGGCGTTCTCCGACTTCTCCACTCTGGAACCCGTTTTTTAAAAACACCGTTTACACCCCCAAAAAACGCTGGCGCCGTGTGGATGACAGGCCCAAACAAACACAAACTTCCCCGTTTCCACCAAAAAACGTTGTCGTGCAGACAGGGCCTGAGTTGGCGGCTGCTTCCCGTAGTCGCATTTCGCAGACGGCCATGCGGTTCACGGACTGCACTCAGGGCTGAGCAAGTGTGCACCGCCTTGACTGCAGTCTGAGCCCCCTTCAAACCACGCTCCGAACTGGGGACACGGCCGCAGTTTCGTTTCGTTACACGGAAGTAAGGCAGAAGGAAGTTGGTCGACGCAAGTTCAATACGTTGCCGATGACTGGTCAAAATTGGTAAAAATTGCGGGAAAGTTGTGGTGATTGGTCAAAATTGCAACACCGCCCTGAATTCACAGGGATTGGCTGAAGTTGTGTTGAAGTTGCAAATCGCAACATCGCGAATTCCTGGAGGGTCTGAATATAGGACCTTTAATGAGCATTTGCTAATTGTGATCATTGAAATAATGATTTTCATTTGATTGTGATCAATATTGCAGCCCTATTCTGACCCTTCATTTACAAACAGCAGCTTCCAAATGAAAGGGAAAATCATCTGTTAAAGGTAAACATTGTGATTAAGACAAGGCTATGGGCGAGCTGTGGTATCTGTTGATCTTCTAAATGTGATTACGGCTTGTTCTGGTGACTGATGGGTTTGTTAGGGAAAAGGCAGGAACCACCACAATACTGTTAGCTTCCTTTTACATGCAACAGACAAACAAAACACACATAATCACAAGCAACATGTGGAGTGAAAAGTTAAGTCTTACTGATTTGGAGAGAAAGAAGAGTTCCCACATAGTACATGTTACCTAAATGTGGAGAGATTAGAAAGATTTCAAATTAAATTTTTGTTTGTTTTTGTGTGAAATGCAGATTCATGGTGTTATGTTACAGTCGTTATAATCCCTCAGCTGTCCAGATAATTCAAAAACACAGTGTCCAGATAACTCTTTGAATCTTAGAAAACTTTTCTGCCTATAAAATACTAAAAATACCATCACTAACCATTTACAATTTCACATTTTATCGTGTTTGAAGAAATCTTACCATTTTTGAGCTCTTGATTTCCTGTTGCATCAATGGGAGGAAGCGGTCTATTAGCAGTGTTTGCCTGGAAGGGCAGCTGGGTGCGTTGTTTTGAAGAGCATCTTAAAGAGCTACTCACTCACTCAGGCACCCAGTATCTCTTTGGCTTATGTGATTGTTAATGAATAGAATGGATCTGGTGTAATAGATATTGTTGTTTATTTAGAATTGGAAATAAGATTGCAAAAATATTATTTAGGTAAAGCTATTCTTACTTGAAAATACCACTAGAGATTCACAGAACAAAAACATTATTATTATTATTATTATTATTATTATTATTATTATTATTATTATTATTATTATTATTATTATTATTATTATTATTTCATATTTTATAACCAAAGATGACCCACCTTTTGCTTTGTTTTTTCTTTACAAAATAATTCCATATATCTTGATTCATATTTCATGTCTTCTGTATGCATATAAAATGTAGAAAATAGTAAGAAAATTGAAACAAAACACTGAATGAGAGGGTGTGTCGAAACTCTTGACTGGTGTTGTTTAAACCTACACTACCATTTATTTTTTATTTTTTATTTAGTTATTTATGTTGTGAATTTATGGCAAAAGGAGAAATTCAGTTTGTCAACTCATTTCAACATTTCACAGTTCATCCAAGCTGCTTCTTCAGTTCTGGTCAGAGTGCCTTATATCTGCTTGAAGGGAGGAGCAAACTACAAAATAAGGCAGTGTCCACCAACGTCTGACCAGAACTGAAGAAGCAGCTTGGATGAACTGTGAAATGTATTCGAACAAATAAACTTTTGTCCAGTTGACAAACTGAATTTCTCCTTTTGCCATGGATTCTACCTGGATGACAGAGGGATTCTACACATATGTGTATTTATGTATATATCAAATTCTTAGTTTCTTAGTTCTTAGGCTCATATTTAATTTTGTAAATCTGAAACTAAGAAATAAACCCATCTTTTATTTCAACAACGTTCTGAAGTGGATTTGTTGCTGCTAGCCTAATGGATACTCTTAAATGGATTAGCTGCTTAGAGTACAGTAAGAATTTTTATTGCATCACATATCAAGATTTCAAACCTCTACACTGCTTACTGTTTGGTCGCATTTGAAAGTGCTTTTCCTGCTCTCCTCTGGTACTGGTTCGTTTTCAGCATACATAACCACGGAGATATTCGTATTGATTTGGATAGTGCCTTAGAAAAACCCCGATCGATTTGTGAAACTGTTTAAATTTGTGAAACTGTTTAAATTGTTTAAAGTATATTGATGTCAAAATTTACTTTTATTACTTTTATTACTATTTTCCATTATTATTATTTTCCATTATTATTATTATTACGTATTACTATTTGCACTATTTATTACTTACTTTATCCCCTCCCTGCCTGCATGCACTTTTTCCCTCCTGTCCAATTGTCCTGGAGCTACTGTGGCGAGTAAATTTCTCCTGTGTGAGATCAATAAAGTCTTATCTTATCTTATCTTATCTTATTACATTATTAATGTTGATTTTCATATGACTAACATAAGTCTTGTCTGATCAGCATGATTAATTAGTTGTGTTGGACACTCAAAAAAATAATTTGTTGGGGGAACATAAAAAAATATTTCCATCTAATTATAACACGCTAATTTAGCAAGAAATTGTTTTGTTCAGTGTATCATTTTAAATACAGTTGTACCTACACCACTAAATTGGGTCACTCACACTTAAATCAAACATGTTGAACTAACATATAAAAGTTATGCTAGATTAACCCTTTAAAGTTGAAATAACCTTTAAAAGTTATGTTGGATTTACCCCTTGAAATTAAGTCGCAGTAACACGACACATTATGTTGACCCAGCATATTTACATTTATATCACTCAACAAAAAAATTATTTGCTAAATTAGCGTGTTGTAATTGGATGGAAATACTTTCCATAATTTGTTTATGTTCCCCCAACAAATTATTTTTTTCAGTGTATGTGTATTTATGGCAAAAGGAGAAATTCAGTTTGTCAACTCATTTCAACATTTCACAGTTCATCCAAGCTGCTTCTTCAGTTCTGGTCAGAGTGCCTTATATATGCCTGAAGGGAGGAGCAAACTACAAAATAAGGCAGTGTCCACCAACGTCTGACCAGAACTGAAGAAGCAGCTTGGATGAACTGTGAAATGTATTCGAACAAATAAACTTTTGTCCAGTTGACAAACTGAATTTCTCCTTTTGCCATGGATTCTACCTGGATGACAGAGGGATTCTACACATATGTGTATTTATGTATATCAAACTCAGAAAGTGTTCTGTTCGGTTCACTGTTGACTGGTAGTGTATATAATATTTGAGCAACTGTTTATGAGCCATGGGGCGGCAGTTGCGGTACCGCAAAGCCGATAGTCCGTACTTTTCGTCCATTGGAGTGCGTAGCTCGAGCTTTCAAGCGCCTGTTAGCTTTCAACGTGAGTCTTTGCGCTTCCAATAAGATCCGCAACTCCATCTTCTTTCACGAGAGCAAATCAGGCCACGGCGTCAGTCCAATCAAACTGTGAGCTGAATCATTTGCAAACCAGTCGATGTGCGTAGTGCATCTTGCCGTCTTTCTATCTTCGGCTCACTGTTGACAACAATCCCATGTGCTTCGCCGCTCTCAAAAGTTCGCTAATAGCGATGTAACTTCACCGTACTGATAAAACAGGTGGGTTGTACATATTTCATCAATGCAGTGGCTTAGTTTAATTGTTTCAATAGCTACCGGACACTACGTAGTGATTACGTTAATTCATTGGTAATTACGTCGCAGACAAACAGCAATAGACCTGCTTGTATACGCACACTGCTCCCAGACAAAAAAGATGGTATGAGATGTACCAGAGTGATTCAACTTTATTGCATTTACTATGGAACTGTTTGTGATATTCCATGTTATATGTGTGCAGATAAAACAAGTAGAGGATTCACTTAATACAAATTATACATTTTTAACGTAATACTGTTTATATGTATGGACTTCTGGCACACAAACTAGTTATATGCATAATATTTGTTTATGATTTCAGATAGAAAAGTGCCCTCTGCTTTCAAGTAGGGGTAGACAGAGCACTCTGGAGCACACGTCTTACATGCTCATGTGGATTTCATAAGGTGCCATCATTTATCCTACATTTCTAAAAAAAAACAAAAAAAAAACAGTATTAGACATGATATAGAATATATTCGTGTCCTAAATAGGCCTACTATTTGTCTGGTATATCTTCATGCACTTATCACAGGGTCATCTGCCACCTAAAGTGGATGCCACCCCTGGCTTAGACTCGTCCTGCACCACCTCCAGGAGCAGAGAGCTGAGTGCAGAACCCACACCCTCCACCTCCAGGAGCAGAGAGCTGAGTGCAGAACCCACACCCTCCACCTCCAGGAGCAGAGAGCTGAGTGCAGAACCCACACCCTCCACCTCCAGGAGTGAGCTGTCCACTCCTTTAAAAAGACCCACACCATCTATCCCCAGGAGCAATGAGCAGTCCAAAAGACCCAGACTGACTTTATCCATGGTTAGCAGCATGTTATTACATATACATACATACATACATACATACATACATACATACATACATACATACATACATACATACATACATACATACATACAGACGCATATCTGCAGCAGTGGTGCAGGATTTAGACCCATAAATTTGACTGACGATGACCCTTTTGTTAACAGCTTGAAAAGCAGAGATTTGGGGGCTCACGTGGTCAAACCAAATTTGTCTGCAGAGGAAACTCCCTCAGGTAATAATATAATTTTATTTAACTGAAAATTAAGTAAATGTAAATTAAATTGTCATAATTATACAACTTTATTTCACTAAAATGTAATAATAATATTCTTTCATTTAGAGACTTCACAGGTTCCATAGACACATACTATCCCTGTAACAGTCCGCTGTTCCGCAGACCTCGTCTGCCATCAGACCTCTTCCTTCTTTCTACAGCACAAACAATGGTAAGATGCGCTGAAAAATGCACATGCCATTATCAATCGATGTTTTTCTTTCTTATACCTTTTTTCTCAATATAGCCAGAACCAGCGGACCTCCCGTTACTATGGCCACAGACCATGCCACAGCAGGGCCGCAAGTGGGCGGCAGAAACACTTTTTATGGTGGGTGCAAAAGGGAAGCTGGAACTGAAAGTCCGCCGAGACCTGTGGTACCACCCCCCACCACCAGCTACCTTGTACCACCAGCCTCCAACACCAGACCGCTTCTTTGCCCAACGGCTGCTGGTTTGGATGCCACGTGATCACGAAAACCCTCATTTGCACCAGATGTAGATCCAGGGTGTCATGCTGTGCTTCAGCAGTTGGACCGGGCCCATCGATCAGAGTTTAGAGTTATCCTCACATGCAAGTAATAATATTTGCCTATTCACTTATGTCTGAGGAAATACTTCTGCATGCTTTTGTTGGTATTTAGTGTATTAGAAAATATCAATACCTAAAAATATGTCCATTCCATTGTTTTTGTCAGGCATGACTGTGACCTCAAATATATGTCATAAATGTGGGCAGTTTCGCACCGTGGAAACAGTCACAGTCAGTAAAAAGGCAAGGTATATTGTCCAAACACAGAGCCAGTTACAAAAGAGGAGTGGCTTCAACGTATGAGAATATTGGGTTAGCTTTACTTACTTTAATATTAATAAATGTTTTTATTACCATCTAGCGTTAATAACTGTTCTATTCCAATTATAATTATTATTATCCTATTACTGTTCTATTCCTATTTATCTATGTACTTATTGTGGATCTTGTATATCAATATCTTTATGTTTCTAATACCTTTATGAATCTAAAATGCATGTTTTTATTTTCTGGTTCCTTTTCAGTTAGAAAATAATCACTGACCTGACTGAAATTACTGACTGCCAAGAAAATGTGAAATTTTGGGCATACTATTGTGTTAATAAATATATTTCTTTATGGAATTGATTGTGTTGTATTAATTTACTGTGAATTCTAGAAGCACTTATAATATCAAGAAGCTGCTTGCAGTTTGAATGAAACTTTAGAGTTACAATATGGTATGAATGGAATCCCTAAAGTTACCATAGGAAATAATTGCATAAGTAAATGCCTTTAAATGGACAAATATTAGTAGTTTGGACAAAGTTTTTAATAATTTCCCTGAAAAATGACAGAACATTATGAAAAGATAAATAACTGATTTTAAAATAAGCAAGTTTAAAAATTAAATCTGTTCATTTGCTCTCGCTCTGGTCTGGATTCGAACCTGCGACTTGCTCAATTTTTTCCCCTTTTCTCCCCCCTTCTCCCCCCCTTCTTATACAGACAAATGTTCCCCAGCCTTAGCTCAGTTGGTAGAGCACTTGCCTAGTGATCCAGGGGTTCGAATCCCGCTCTTGACGGGTGGACTGTGTGTGATCCCAGCTCCCACAGATGAGTGCTGCTGTTGTGTCCTTGGGCAAGACACTTAACCCCACCTCGCCCCCGGTCTCTGTGGACACTGGTAGCCCCCATGGCAGAAGATAAATCAAGGCCTGTTGACCCACCACCTGCAGGAGGATACATGAGGGCTGGTGCATTGTGTTCTGGCCAGCAGAACACTGCTTGGACTGCTGCCCCCGCGACCCAGAGAATGGAAAAAGCAGAAGAAGATGAATGAATGAATGTTTATGAGCCCAAAGCATAAACTGAAGTATTACTAGTATATTGTAATCTCTTATATACTGTGTCCATGTAATTTCCCTTAATAAAGTGTTTCCAAGTGAGCACTATATGTTAAGAGGAGTGGCCAAAATGGTTTACAAGAGACTGCTACTTCACACATGTAAAATAGAAACTACAACTATTTTGAATAAAGTACAATAATTCATACATATAGTTCAACCTAAATAATTAAAAACCGATTATCTGTGCAACATTTATGGTAACTAAAATAGAGAAGACAAGTGCACAAAACAATGCATACATAAAACATGAAAAGGAATATTAGCTAGATGTCTTTGTGTGTATTTGATGGATAGACTTTATTTTTGTAATACTTTTTCTTAAGACATGTGAAATCATTAATTTTAATACAACTTTACAGCTATCTATATTATCTATATATTTAAATAAACAATAACCAATTAATATAGGCCTAACACAGTTTCTGAAGTCACAACTAAGCAATACAGTCCTTTAACAAAGTACCAATGTCATTAATCATTATAAAGAGAATGGTGAAAATGAGTGTTAATAGTTACTGTGTCAATTACTGTTAGTGTTAATGTGTCAGTAGTGTGTTGTTGTTGTATTTGGTAAATTAATGTAGATAAAAGTACTAAGATTAGTTTTAAAACAAAAGCGCTCGGTCAGAAAAGCACTGGACAGCGCCCGGGGTTCGAACCCTGCGAGGGTAGAGGTTGTCTATTTCTTGTGAAATTGCAATCGAAGTAACCACTGAGCTAAGCCAGTGCGAGTGTCAAAGAACTAAAAAGCATTTATGTACTATGACTCAGCTAGTGTTTAGACAGCATTAGGTACGCTATTGGCAAGGCCCTCCTGTCAGTTAAACATGTCATAAAAAGGTGTGTTCACTCCAAATAATCCCGCTAGTATTTATGAATGTTGTGTTATTTTGTTTAATTAAACTGTAACGCGGGTGAGAAAACAGTGTCTAGCAATATACGCTCTTGTCCCGCTACTGCTCTTTAGTTTACGTCACCCTGCATGCGTTAGGTCACGTGACGGCGACCCGCCAATTAGCAAGCTAGCACGGCTAGGTACTTCCGGTGGCTCCGGGCCGATTGAGCATGCGCAGTAGTGCTCTTTTCTCCCGCGTGCACACGCAAATGCACGCACAGGGCGCGAGTTCGTCTATCACGTGATCGCTTTGACCAATCAGAGCGAGAGGAGCCAGAGCGGAGCCGAAGCTAACCATTATAAAACTGTTTTTAAGAAAACTGAAGGGCTTTGGGCTGAGAAAAAGTTTATGATCTAAAAATAGGTAAGAATCACAACAAAATAAGACATTTTTGAAAGTTTAGGTGCCCTGTCAGCCGAACATGAGCAGTTTTGAATACATTGCGCTCTATGGGAAAAATCCTTTCTCGGTCGGGGGTGTTTCGCTGTAGTACCAATGAGTGACCACTAGGTGAACTTGGGTTAGCTACAAGCAGCAATACCCCATCCAAATACCCCATCCAAGTATTTGAATAAATCCATGACGCGAGCCTGAATCTATTAAAATAACGCGAGAAACGGACAGACTCATGTCAGCTGCAGGTATGCTTTTTAACTTCGCCTCTGCTTATTTCGCTATGACAATTTGCCAAAATTATTGTTTAATGTTTACCCGTAGGAGCCACTAGTACTATTAAAGCGGAGCCGTTGGTTTGACGAAACATGCGGAACTGGTAAACTCAGGCTTTATTTATCAGCATCTCCTGTGTGTTTGAGTTAAACTAACTGTTAGTTTAACTCAGCCACTCCCACTGTTTTCTGTGGGTCTGGTTAGACTTGCTTTTATGCCAACTTTCTGCACTATTCTTTACAGTGTTATAGTCCAATTTATTTAGGCGTAAACGTAAAAGTTGAAACAATTACTCATATTGTCCAATGTTGTCAAATAATTTATTATGCACTGTGGCTTTTTATTTTAGCCTAAACATTGTCTTACTTGGTCTTATTGAAATGCACTATGCACTTTTAATGCTAAGCTGCTACTTTATTTTTTATTTATTTATTTATTATTATTATTATTATTATTACTATTATTATTATTATTATTACACTTGTAGAGGACAAGTAAATATAAGAACAGGATAGGGGGCATTGCAATATAAAAATAAATCAATCCATTTCGAATACAAAATAAATACAAAAATAAATAAATAATATTTTCAGCTGGAGCATTTCATCAAAGCAACAGGAATTTGGCAATCAGATGGGCAGTGGCTTGAGCTGTTTTCCAGTTTTCCAGTATGGTCAGGGAGCTATAATACAATTTAAACTCGTTAATAAAACATGAAAATGAGGTTTTGTTGCCAAAAGCAAAACAATATTTACAACAATTTCTGTTGAAAAATCCAAATTGTCCCTATAAATTAAAATGTGAGAAGCTTCTGACATCAGACCAGAAGACTTGAGAGTGGGGCATTCAAAAAACAAATGATCCAAAGATTCTTCTTCTGAATTACAGAAAATACAAGATTCAACCTCCGATTTAAATCTTTTTTTTTATGAAACAGGATATTATAGATTTTGTTTATCTTAAAACGAGTCTCCTTCACCTTTGTAAAGAGAAATAACTTAACAAATTTAGAATAAGCTTTAATTTTTGTAAACGGATTGTTAGAGCTGGGCATGTCCTTAAAAGAAGTTCTGTTAAAGTCATTATACATTTTTTGTCTCATACCTTCATTAATGCACTTATTGTTACATTTAGAATCTAGTAGAAAAATACTACGCAGGAGCCATGAGAGACAATACCCACCATGGAAAAGATGGTTAGAGGCTAAAATCAAGCAGGTAACTAGTTGGGACCTTTTAACATACTGAGTTTTATTTTTCCACAAATTATTGAGTTGGCTTTCTTGATATTCTGTGGTGATATGTACATGGAATGACATGTATATACAACTTTGTAAACACCGTCTGCGTAGTCAAAAGGTTTCTCATACAATGATGTAACCCTAGGCAGAGGGGTTACATGAACAGGATGTGGGATGAATGGTTAATACGATACCCACAGTCCAAGCTAATGGCCAAACAACTAGTAGCTCAGTGTTCAAACATCCACAAATGGCAACTGCTATCACAACTAGAGATTGACGAAGTACAACACAAATGCTATGGCAAGGGGGAGCCAGGATGCCAGGTCAGAGGGGAGCTAACACCAACTCCCCAACCACGAAGCCCCAATAAGTATCACGCTGAGCGAGGCAGCGTCTGACCTGAAAGATAAGACCATGGCCCGAATGAACACAAGGCAACCCCGATGCCAGTTACAGAGGCTAAGTGAAGTACCATCTGAAAGTCTCCTAGAACATGTGAATGCAGCACTGAGAGCGATCCCTACCACAACCATCACTGAAACCAATGAGCTGATATACACTTCAGCAGCAGTGATCCTAGAGGTGCTGGGCTATAAGAGCAACCATGGGAGCCATGAGAGACAATACCCACCATGGAAAAGACGGTTAGAGGCTAAAATCAAGCAGGTGCGGAGAGAAGTGAGCCAATTGTCAGAGGCCCAGAAAGGTGCAATGAAAAAGCAAGTACCCAAGAGTTACAGCCAGATGCCCATACCTGAAGCACTTGAAACTGCCAAGCAAAGGCTACAAGCCTTGGCCAGCCGCCTAAAGAGGTACACTCGAGATAACGAGGCCAGACGAATAAACCAGTTGTTTGCAACACAACCTGCGAAAGTGTACGCTCAATGGCAGGGGGATAACACCAGAGCAGACCCACCAAGGCTGGTGACTGAAAGGTACTGGAAAGGCATATGGGAAAGGGAGGCATCACATAACACCGATGCACAGTGGCTGGTGGCTCTCCCAGCAACCTCCCGAACAGTCGCCCGTGATTGCAGAACCCGTCAGACCAACCTGTGCACTGCCTGGATTGATTACAAGAAAGCCTATGACTCAATGCCACACACATGGATCACTGAGTGCTTTGAGCTGTACAATATCAATATGGACTCACTGATCCACACCACCAGGATCTACAGCACAGACATTGGAATGTAGTAGGATGGTGACAAAGAGAGGGAAGGTAGTCCACACAGAGGGGGTCTCACTCCCAGAGGGAACAATAACAGACATTGAGGACAGTTACAAGTACCTTGGTATCCCACAAGCAAGAGGCAACAAGGAAAGCGGCTACAGCCAAATACCTGCAACGAGTAAGGCAAATCCTAAGAAGTCAGCTCAATGGCAAAAACAAGGCCCAGGCAATAAACAGCTATGTCCTGCCAGTGATCAGATACCCAGCAGGAATCATAAGCTGGCCAAAGGAGGAGATACAGACCACAGACGTTAAGACACGAAAGCTCCTGACCATGCATGGAGGGTTCCATCCCAAATCCAGCACCCTGAGACTGTACACGAGCCGGAAGGAAGGAGGCCGAGGACTATTGAGTGTGGGAACCACTGCCCAGGATGAAACATCCAAAATCCATAAGTACATCAAGTACATCAAGGACAAGGCCCTGACAGATGATGTGCTCAAGGAATGCCTCAGACAGTGGAGTGCAGAGGAAGAGGTGCTGGAGGGACCATCATGGCAGGACAAACCCCTACATGGGGCATACCACCGAAACATAACTGAAGTGGCTGATATCAAGAAATCCTACCAATGGCTGGAGAGGGCTGGTCTGAAGGACAGCACAGAGGCCCTCATCCTGGCTGCACAGGAGCAGGCCTTGAGCACCCGAGCAATAGAGGCCCAGATCTACCACACCAGACAAGACCCAAGGTGTAGGCTGTGCAAAGAGGCTCCTGAGACAGTCCAGCACATAACTGCAGGGTGTAAGATGCTGACAGGGAAAGCATACATGGAGCGACACAACCAAGTGGCGGGCATAGTGTACAGAAACATCTGTGCAGAGTACGGGCTGGAGACCCCAAGGTCAAGGTGGGAAACACCTCCGAAGATTGCGGAGAATGACCGAGCCAAGATCCTGTGGGACTTCCAGATACAGACTGACAGAATGGTGATGGCGAACCAACCAGACATAGTGGTGGTGGATAAGCAACAGAACAGAGCCGTGGTAGTGGACATTGTAATACCAAGCGATGGTAACATCAGGAAAAAGGAACACGAGAAACTAGAGAAATAGCAGGGGCTCAAGGAAGAGCTGGAGAAGGCCTGGAAGGTGAAGTCGTCCGTGGTGATCGGAGCACTTGGGGCTGTAACCCCCATACTGGAGGAGTGGCTACAACAGATCCCAGGAAAAACATCAGACATCTCAGTCCAGAAAAGTGCAGTTCTAGGAACAGCAAAGATACTGCGCAGAACTCTCAAGCTCCCAGGCCTCTGGTAGAGGACCCGAGCTGGATGAGAGTGAGAGACCAACCACCGTGGAAGGTGAGGAGCACTTTTTTATTTTTTTTTATATTACATTATTTAATTTTTTTTTTTACACAAATGAATAACGAGAATTTTATTTATGAATATTTAATTTTATTTATGAATATTTAATTTTAACCCTGATGCCTTTGAGAATAATGAAATTGAATCAAGTGCTTTCTTAATGAATAATAATAATAATAATAATAGATTTTATTTATAAAGCACTTTACATTGAAAAACAATCTCAAAGTGCTACAGAGCATTTAAAAACAGGGTAAAAACACAGACAGAGCATTTAAAAACAGGATAAAAACACAGACAGAATAAATGAGACTGTTTTGCAAGAATAGAATAGAATGGAATAGAATTAGAATAGAATAGAATGCCTTTTATTGTCACTGTTCAAATGTACAACTTACATTATAGATACTCACAATGAGATTGAAAGCATCTCTACATAAACATAGCACACACTCTTACACTGTCACTGAAAACAGAAACAATAGTAGAATTCCTGTCTTTAGAAAGGTCTGATCTCTGCTCTCGGTTCAATCAACTTCATTGATTTCCAATCTGACCCCTTCCTTATGTAACCAACAAAAAAGATCACCTTATGTTATATCTCCAATTGTTTTTCTGTCATTACATGTTGTTAAATTGTCACTGATTGTACTTGTATTGCATCTATTCTACTCTGCATCTCCCAGTCGGCGGCGCGCGCATGCGCAGCGGCCCCTCCCCTAGCCCACTCTATCACTGTCCTGCCTGGTTAGTGGGGAAACGAAATTTCGAATTCATTCTATGTACATGTACATGATTGTTTTTCGACAATAAAGCAAACTATGACTATGACTATGACTATGACTATCTCATGTCAGTGGAGACATTTAAGTAGTAAGAATAATGCTGTGTCATCAGCAAATTGACTTATTTTATATTGCCTGTCAAAAACACATATTCCCTGTAAATTTGGATTGTTTTTAATCAGGATAGCCAATAATTGGGTTGCTAAAAGAAACAGTGAAATGGGGCATCCTTGACAAATACCACGTTGTACCTTGAATCTGGGAGTAAGACCTGGTTTTAGGAACACAGAACGATGAATATCGTAATACAACATTCTGATTATATTACAAAAAAAATCTCCAAAACCAAACATTTTCACGGCTTCAACCAGAAAGGTGTGTTCTAAAGTATCAAACACCTTATAGAAATCCCAAAATAATACCAAACTGTCACTGTCAGTATATTCATTATAATCTAACATATCAAGTATGAATCTAATATGATTGTGGATGTTTCTGCCCTTAACAAAAGCAGACTGTCAGTCATCAATGATATCTTTCTATCTCAGAGGTGTTTTTTTCCCCCTCTTCAATCCAGCGGGCTCGAGATCTCACAAAAGCCCCCTTTGATTTTTCCATATAGAGAGCATCCAGTTCAGACTCCAATTTATGTAATTTGTCAAGTTCATCATTTGATAATTGCTTCTTTTCACATAAAATGTTGATATTGTTAATTAGGCTTAGTTGCTTTTGCCTTTTCAAATTTGAGAGGAGCTTGCTTGTCTGAATTGAAAACTTTGTATTTCAGCCCTTCCCATTTACATACAGCAGCCATTTTCAAAGCATCAGTTTCTTCAATTACTTGCTTAATCTTTTTACAAACATGAGAATTGCTTAGAAGGGAATTATTGAATTTCCAGATCCAAATTGTCTTGTTTGGAAAACATTAAAGATAATGATATAACACAATGGTCTTATTAATGGAAAAGTGGATATATTGCATTCAGTTATAAAGTTTATCCATGGTGGAGAAATGAGCCAAAAATCTATTCTAGAACTCTGACCATTGCCAGAGGCATTAAACCAAGAAAACTGAGATATTTTAGGGTTTATCTCTCCAATAATCAATTAGGTTAGCACTATTCATTAATTTAACAATTAAATCATCATATTTGTGTATGACGCATGTGGAGGGTTTCTATCCAGCCACAAATCAGGTACCAAGTTAAAGTCACCAACTATCACTTATGTCTGTTGCATGCATTCCTACAATCACAGATTTGTTTGCAAGTCATCAATAATACCCATAAACACAAACTAAAACATCATTTTCATCATTTAATTCAGCAATTATTATTACCCAATGACCATTTGACTCACTTATATCATTACCCCCGAAGAATGTGAAGTCCCATGACTAAAATAGATAAAATCTCTGCATTGTAACTTACAAAATTTCACATCCTCCTCACTGGAATGAGTTTCCTTTAACCAAACAAAATGAGCTTTTTGCTCTATACAAAATAAGAAAATGGCCTTCTGCTTTACAATATTTTTAAGCTTCCTAGTGTTCAATGAAATAAAAGACATGTTTGGAATTGCAGGTAAAGCGCAAGATACAAAAGATGCACAGGAATGAGACTGACTGTGTCCTTAACTAACAGAAACATGCAGTTTACACTAAGAATTTCTCAAACTTATAACAAATCAATGAAGAAGCTGTTGGGCTCAGCCTAGTCCAGAAATGTTAAGCTGCTACGCTATATTGAATGTGTGCTACACCCATGCACTCAAGCACTTCATGCACTTCCAAGGAAGCTTTTTTATTAATCATGTTATGGTTATTTGCCTTATTAATTTAACATTTGAAGTATATTGTACAA
The DNA here is from genome assembly GCA_036785185.1 of Paratrypauchen microcephalus. NCBI lineage: Eukaryota > Metazoa > Chordata > Actinopteri > Gobiiformes > Gobiidae > Paratrypauchen > Paratrypauchen microcephalus. The sequence continues at coordinate 67,941 of JAVJIX010000224.1, forward strand.
TATCTGAATTTCTATATGGAGAACTATAGATTTATTACATTGCATGGTCCTGTTCTCTGCTCAGGCCGGGTTCTTTGATGGCGATCTAAGATGAGGGTTCTAGCCCACTGAAATCACAGTCAATTCTGTGAAGATTCCTGCCATGAACCCTGACACCCGACTCTCTCTGGCGCTCAAATCGGTCCACATAGGCCCATAATCGGACGGCCTTTCTGGACTTTTCCAGAAAAATTTCAAATTGTGGTCTCATAGGAGAAATTGGCAAATGACAAGAAGATATCCAGATTAGTACATATTTTCTGTCATAAATCCAGTAAATTACAGTATATCCATCTATATTACGTCTTTTTGCAACCTTAACTGGCCTCATTGCTACTGTTATTTGTCAAATGTATTACAAGTACTTACATAAGTTTGTGCTCTTTGGCCTCTTAAACTTAATGTAAAGTTTAGAAAGAAGGATTGGATCGATACTGTTAGGGTCAGGGCTTCTATGGGGAAACATCATCCTACACAGTGAGTGAATGTATGTTACCTAAATCTGTTTACATTTTGGCCCAAAAATATCGGCAGACCTTATCGGACCTCAGTTTCTCTTGAGTCTAAGCAGTTGGCCAAGAAAGTTGCGATCTAGCATATGCAATGAAGTGGTTGGCTCTAACAGATTCTGTACAAAAAAAGTTTTGTATTTTTTTTATTGTAATTTAATAAATGTTACAGTGTCGGTCTATAACAGACTAAAGCTACCATGTGAACGTCGGCAGATATGAAACCTGTTCCCCTTCCCCCACTCTTCACCTGACCTTTGTCAGCTCACCTGTGCTCTCTGGTCTTCTGTTAGTCTAAAGCTGGCACACTGTCAGACAGCAGTAACGTAGATAGCATCTAGTGGCAATATGTGAGAATACAACAGGGCCAGGTTGGCCAGTCTAATTAAATTACAGCCTTAACGCCTGTTGCTCATATAGAAAAAAACATTGATTTTAGTTTTTTTATTTGTACTGTATTAGGGATGTCAACAATTAATCGACTTAGGATTAATTGTCGATCAAGACGTTGATCGAACAAAATGCATTACAGGGGGTCCTCGGGTTACGACGGTCTCGACTTACGACGTTTCGTAGTTACGAACGCGCCCCCATTCAAAAAATAAATAAAAATTACGCGTCATTCCGTCTTACTCGGTTTAGCGTGGTAAGCGACGTAAACAAACGCGAGTGGCGCGCGGCGGAAGAATATGCTCTGTTGTGGTTGTAGGGCAGAGAAGACAGCCTCGTGTGCGTGCCCAATGTGGGTGGAAGTACCTGATGTGGGCTCTGATCTGCTCCTATGAAAGTGACAGTGATAACCAAGCAGCGTAATGGTCTAATTATTGAGATGGAAATGTTATTGGTGCTTTGGTTGGAAGATCAAAGTCAAAATCCGACTTACGACGAAATTCGGGTTACGACGCGTCTTAAGAACGGATCAACGTCGTAACCCGAGGACCCCCTGTAATTGTAATTAATCGCGGACACGCGCACTCGCGTGGTCACGAAACAAGGCAACCGCGCGCTGCGCCAAGCTCGACTCACAGCCGGCCGCAGGCGCCAACGGCACGTTTAGTCCTGGTCTAATCTCTTAGCCAATCAGGACGCAGAACACAATGTTACACTATAAAAAAAAAAGTTACACTATTAAAAAAAATTGAAAAAAAAAAATTAAAAAATCTGCGAACCGTGATAGAGCGAGGGATTACTGTATTTTGTTATTCAGCATCAATACATTTGTCTGCTTTTTACTAAGGAATAATTAATTGAGGAATATACAATATAATAATACTATGATATATTTATGACTCAGTATTATGTATACTATAGCTTATATTCTTAAAGACTCTATTGAAACACTAAAATTCAGGTGAAAAACGCCGCTTATCAATTAATCGTTAATCGATCGATAAGGTCAATCAACTATAGATTGATGAATTAATGAATAATTTGCATCCCTAATTTGTATAGCTCATGTCCGTAGGACACAGATGAACAGAGCATTTTCGCTGACAAAAGAATAACTATGTTACAAATTTCATGCTGATTACTGTAAAAAACTGACTACATTATGGTCAGAATATAATTACATATGATAAGGGACAATGTCTGAACACATGGTGACTGCAAGTACCTCATATTTTGTCCATAATATTTTTGTCAAAATGACCTGAGATGAGATAAAAAGTGTTGATGTCTGCATTTTATCAAGTTGTGGGTGTGTGACCAGTAGACACAGTTCATAGGAAAAATATTAGTTGTTTCACTGTGTATTTTCTGTCTTTATTTAGAAACCACATTAAACAAATGATAAGAATTGAGGAGTCATTATTCCATGTCCACTCATTGTCATTTTAAAAATATTTTCCAGTTGTTTTCCCAGCACTCTCTGATTTCAGTTAGTTATTAAATGTCTTAAGCCAGTGAAACATGTTTCTAATCAACTTAATTTTTAGGTCCAAAACTGGCTCATTTGAGCTTTTAGCCATATTTGAATGTCATTACCTCCTTTATTAGTCTGTCTACATCTCCAAAGCTCAAAATGCCCTGTTCCACCGTCCTGATTTACTGATTTACCAGCCCGTAGTTTTATTACATTATTACACTGCATTATTAGTTTGTCATTACACTGTTATTACATGGCAAAGTTTTAGTATTGATTCCTTTATGTGTTGAATCCCTCAGTCGTCCAGGTAGAATCCATGGCAAAGGAGAAATTCAATTTGTCAACTGGACAAAACTTTATTAAGTTTATTAGTTTATCTATTAATTCATTTGTACATAGACAGCCTTGCTTATTACTACTCTATGCCGAGTATTTGCTACAAATCCATTATTTTCAAATATATACAGAATCACAACTACAGAAAAATGTTACTGGAGTATGACCAGAGTCATTAATGCATCAGGACTAATGGTGCTCATATTAGGTTTCATTTCCTGGATTGTGGTCTCACAGGAGAAAATGCTGCTCCGTTGAACAGAAATGATGACACAATGTCTCAAATGATGATTGAGACAAAACCTCTAAATATTCATGCCTGTTATGTCCATAAAAAAACAATGCTCAACTAAAATTGTATTTCTTAATTTAAAAACTATGATATTATTGTGGAGAACTGTTGACATGTTGAAAGTGGCCAGTGGTTTACAGTAGACTGACTTAAGTATTTTTATAGGTGAAAAGAGTACAAAGGCATACCAGAGTAGACTTAGGGAAATATTAATGACCAAATAAATCTTAACTCAATTAAAACATTATTCAAAGACCATGTTTGTTTTTATAATGTAAATATAATTATCAATTGCCACAATTGAATTGTAATATATTAGCCTACTGAAAAGTGAGTGGCTAATGCTCCAATTAGGTCTACATAAATTTCAAATTGTGGTCTCATAGGAGAAATTGGCAAATGACAAGATGATATCCAGATTAGTACATATTTTCTGTCATTGTCTTAAATCCAGTAAATTACAGTATATCCATCTATATTACGTCTTTTTGCAACCTTAACTGGCCTCATTGCTACTGTTATTTGTCAAATGTATTACAAGTACTTACATAAGTTTGTGCTCTTTGGCCTCTTAAACTTAATGTAAAGTTTAGAAAGAAGGATTGGATCGATACTGTTAGGGTCAGGGCTTCTATGGGGAAACAACATCCTACACAGTGAGTGAATGTATGTTACCTAAATCTGTTTACATTTTGGCCCAAAAATATCGGCAGACCTTATCGGACCTCAGTTTCTCTTGAGTCTAAGCAGTTGGCCAAGAAAGTTGCGATCTAGCATATGCAATGAAGTGGTTGGCTCTAACAGATTCTGTACAAAAAAAGTTTTGTATTTTTTTTTTATTGTAATTTAATAAATGTTACAGTGTCGGTCTATAACAGACTAAAGCTACCATGTGAACGTCGGCAGATATGAAACCTGTTCCCCTTCCCCCACTCTTCACCTGACCTTTGTCAGCTCACCTGTGCTCTCTGGTCTTCTGTTAGTCTAAAGCTGGCACACTGTCAGACAGCAGTAACATAGATAGCATCTAGTGGCAATATGTGAGAATACAACAGGGCCAGGTTGGCCAGTCTAATTAAATTACAGCCTTAACGCCTGTTGCTCATATAGAAAAAAACATTGATTTTAGTTTTTTTATTTGTACTGTATTAGGGATGTCAACAATTAATCGACTTACAATTAATTGTCGATCAAGACGTTGGTCGAACATAATGCATTAATTGTAATTAATCGCTAATCGCGGAGACGCGCACTCGCGTGGTCACGAAACAAGGCAACCGCGCACTGCGCCAAGCTCGACTCACAGCCGGCCGCAGGCACCAACGGCACTGCGCGCGTACACCGTGGCTGCTGAGCACGAGATCGAACCGCGGCACCCGGAAGGCGTAGTCTCAGCCCTAGCCACAAACCAGCCGCACGAAACCAGCAGCGGCACGTGGTGGTTTAATCCTGGTTTAGTCCAGGTCTAGACCTGGTCCAGTCCTGGTTTAGTCCAGGCCCAGTCCAGGTCTAGACCTGGTTTAGTTCTGGTCTAGACCTGGTCTAGACCTGGTTTAGTCCATGTTTAGTCCTGGTCTAGTCTCTTAGCCAATCAGGACGCAGAACACAATGTTACACTATAAAAAAAAAAAAGTTACACTATTAAAAAAAATTGAAAAAAATAAATAAAATCTGCGAACCGCGATAGAGCGAGGGATTACTGTATTTTGTTATTCAGCATCAATACATTTGTCTGCTTTTTACTAAGGAATAATTAATTGAGGAATACACAATATAATAATACTATGATATATTTTTGACTCAGTGTTATGTATACTATAGCTTATATTCTTAAAGACTCTATTGAAACACTAAAATTCAGGTGAAAAACGCCGCTTATCAGTTAATCGTTAATCGATCGATAAGGTCAATCAACTATAACTATTAATGAATAGTTATAGTTAGTAATAGTCAACTATTAATGAATTAATCAATAATTTGCATCCCTAATTTGTATAGTTCATGTCCGTAGGACACAGATGAACAGAGCATTTTCGCTGACAAAAGAATAACTATGTTACAAATTTCATGCTGATTACTGTAAAAAACTGACCACATTATGGTCAGAATATAATTACATATGATAAGGGACAATGTCTGAACACATGATGACTGCAAGTACCTCATATTTTGTCCATAATATTTTTGTCAAAATGACCTGAGATCAGATAAAAAGTGTTGATGTCTGCATTTTATCAAGTTGAGGGTGTTTGACCAGTAGACACAGTTCATAGGAAAAATATTAGTTGTTTCACTGTGTATTTTCTGTCTTTATTTAGAAACCACAGTAAACAAATGATAAGAATTGAGGAGTGATTATTCCATGTCCACTCATTGTCATTTTAAAAATATTTTCCAGTTGTTTTCCCAGCACACTCTGATTTCAGTTAGTGATTAAATGTCTTAAGCCAGTGAAACATGTTTCTAATCAACTTAATTTTTAGGTCCGATACTGCACAAAACTGGCTCATTTGAGCTTTTAGCCATATTTGAATGTCATTACCTCCTTTATCAGACCCCCCAGGATTTCGCGGGCATTTTTTGTGATTGTTGCGGGCTAAAATGCCTGAATTTGCGGGAGCTTTTCCAAAAAGTTGCGATGAAAGTTGCGGTACTTTTAAGGTTTTTGTTGCGATTTTGTTGCGGGAGGAAGTGAAAGTTGCGATAAATAGTTGCGATTTTCGCTTTTTGTAATTAAAATTGAGTAATATTTTGAATACTGAGTTATTACTGACAAAGAATAATACAAAGACACAGAGATCACAGATATGGTCCTAAAACAACCTTACCAACATCGAAAATAAATTACTACTAGGAGGGGAACTGTTTCGCGTGGTCCTTTGCTGTTATTTTTGTGGGCAAATGGCGCCGCAGACATGTTTCTTTGCCATTAGAAGCCGTGTCCCAATTCCCAGAGTGCGCGGCTCGGAGTGTGGCCCGAAGGGCATGTGCGTCACACATTTCGACAGTACACCGGCGCGACGACTGCTGTCCCACTTCTTTTTTGTCCCATGCGCAGTTAACACGCGGTCCGAAGACCGCAGTCGTTAAGCGGTCCGCGGACTGCAGTCAGGGCTGAGCAAGTGTGCACCGCCTTGACTGCAGTCTGAGCCCCCTTCGGGCCGCGCTCCGAGCTGTGCGCTCTGGGAACTGGGACACGGCCGCAGTTTTGTTTTGTCACACGGAAGTAAAGCAGAATGTTGCTTTCAAACTCAAACCTTTTAGCCGCCGAGAATATGAGGTTGGGTCCTATGGCTCGCAGATTTGTGACGCACAAAGAGGAGGCTATGGTGACAGATGCGCTGAGATCCAGATATGCGTTTTGTGCATTTATTACAAAAAGAGCGCACACAGCTATGACAGCGCAGCAGGATGAAATGGAACTCATGAAAACCAGCAGGATGAACAGATTAACGTGAAAGATGAATGAATGGTTTGCGTTCATCAAAAAAATACGGCTACACCGAAACCCTGACTCTCTCCTCTGTGTGACAGGTGAGCGCGCGCTTTTACACGCACACACTTCCGTACGTGCACACACCCACACTCACGTGACCCACCGCCTCTGCCGCACACACACACACAAACGCACCGTGCACCTCATCTCAGTTATGTCTCCTACACAGAAGGAAGTTGGTCAGCGTTCAATACGTCGCCGATGATTGGTCAAAATTAGTAAAAATTGCCGAAAAGTTGCGGTGATTGGTCAAAATTGCAACACCGCCCTGAATTCGCGGAGATTGGCTGAAGTTGCATTGAAGTTGCAAATCGCAACATCGCGAATTCCTGGAGAGTCTGCTTTATTAGTCTGTCTACATCTCCAAAGCTCAAAATGCCCTGTTCCACCTTGTGATGTCACGTAGTGGTAGTTTTCAGTTTAACAGCTACCTTTTACCTTTTGTTCAGAGATTGGCAACTCTGGGGCTGAAATCATCCAAATGATTCTAGTAAAGGTGCATAGAGTTTCAAAACAGAGTGGAGCACTTCCTTTATTACCACATGACGTCACAAGTTGGAAATGTGGAGTGTTTTAAGAAGAACCTGTCCTAAATATGCAGGATATGTGTGAATGGAATGAAACAAAGCACAACTCCAGGCATGTTTGTGATGAGGAAACATCATTATCATAGAGATCAGAAAATAGTGTAATATAGGCTCTTTTAATGTATATTTAATTATTTTGCAGTAAAAAATATCCATGCAACTCTTAACAAATATTCAGACAAATATTCAAACACGCACAGATTTTGCCTTCTGTATACTGTATGCTGTTCATATAATAGTAGCACTATTCCTAAAATGTAACTACTATGCTGTGTTTGAAGACTTTATCAGTGCACAAAGATTTACTTAGCTGAGAAAATTGTCTACTTTGGCCTTAGTAATCAGGTGAATGCTATTTGCGTGCTAAAAATCAAACATCCCAGATGGGTAAAGTGCACTGCCGCAAGCCTTTTACTGTAACTACTTGGAATGTTCCACTGTATGACTTTAAACATTTCCATAGCATTTATTCTGCCCTACAAAGTCACCAAAACTGTCACCAAATTTTACAAAATACGCAGTTATTGCATTTTTCTGTAGGGCAGTATTCATTATAGGTGTTTCTATTGCTCAAAAACACAATAGTTCCTTCTGTGAATAGAGGCGACTCTCCACAGATTTGAATTGTAATGTGGCATAGTGCTGTGACCTGATTGTCTCCCGTCTCATAGCGTGCGCTTTATTAAGGCTATTAAAGGTCCCATGACATGGTACTTCTTGATGCTTTTATATGGCTCCTTAATGGTTCCCTAATACTGTAAATGAATCCTTCTTCAAAATCAACACTCACTGCATGAGATATGACTCTGACAGTCTTCATGAGGCTAGATATGTGTCTAAAATGCTTTATTCTGAGTGTTGCTGCTTCAATGCAAATGAGAAGGACAGAGAGATTGGCTAAGGAGCGGGGGGGGGGGGGGTTTCCCCCGCTGGAAGCGCACCTTGGTCATTTTGGGTGGGAACTATTTTTCAGTGCGGAAAAAGAAAGACGAAGCACGCACCGGGGGAACTCCCTTTCTGGTGCGTAAACAGGGATTCCCCTGTCCGCGTGGTGCGTGCTTCGTCTGTCTTTTTCCGCACTGAAAAATAGTTCCCACCCAAAATGACCAAGGCAAGTTCTCCGTGTTGATTTGCACATTTATTTGCACTCGATATGAATGCGCACTACACAGAAAGTAATTGGGAAAAGCATCGAGCAAATTAATTCCTTTTGGCCGAAATCTTTCTCTGGCGACGTTAGACTCCAGTCTAAGGCGGAGGAGCAGCAGCTCGCGCGGCGGTCAGTGCTAACAGACTCGGACAATGGCTGGGTGACCAGGAAAATGCTTTTCATCACTTGTTTTAGTCTCTGGACTGTGGGGAGATACCCAAATTTGACCTGGGGGTGGCATATCCCTTTAAAAACAGGCAGTATATACAAAATAAAACTAAGAGAATGCACAAAGCAATACAAGTAAAATGAAACAGTCAGCAGGGGAAAATGATTAAGTGGGGTAAGCTATTTTGAAAAGATGGGTCTTGAGTCTGGATTTAAAAATTGGTAGTGACTGAACGTTCCGGAGGTCTGGGGGGAGTGAGTTCCATAGATGGGGAGCAGAGCAGCTGAAGGCCCTGCTCCCCATGGTGCTGAGACGAGCGGGAGGGACTGTGAGGTGGATGGAGGAGGAGGACCGGAGTGAGCGGGTGTGTGTGGTGACATGAAGGAGTTCTGTGAGATAAGTGGGAGCCAGGTTATGGATGGACTTGAATGTGAGGAGTAGGATTTTGAACTGAATGCGATAGTGGATGGGGAGCCAGTGAAGCTGCTGCAGGACCGGGGTGATGTGGTGAATAGAGGGAGTTCTGGTGATGATCCGGGCAGCAAAGTTTTGGAGAAGCTGTAGCTTATGAATAGTTTTTTGGGGGAGACCATACAGGAGGGAATTGCAGTAATCAAGGCGTGAGGTAACCAGGCTATTGACAAGAATGGCGGCTGTGTGATGGTTGATATTTCTGAGGTGGAAGTAGGCTGTGCATGTGATATTGTTAATGTGTGACTGGAATGAGAGAGTGCTGTCCAGGATGACACCCAGGCTCTCTACCTGAGGGGAGGGAGAGATGTAGGAGTTATCAACAGTGATTGAAAGGCTGTCTATTTTGTTTAGTGTAGATTTGGTGCCGATTAGTAGGACTTCAGTTTTATTGCTGTTTAGTTTTAGAAAGTTGGAGGAGAACCAGGATTTGATTTCTTGAAGACAGTGGGTGAGGGAGGAGGGTGGGAGGATGTTGTATGGTTTGGAGGAGATATAGAGCTGGGTGTCATCTGCATAACAGTGGAAGTGTATGTTATATTTTCTGAAAATGTGACCAAGGGGAAGGATGTAGATAATGAATAGGAGGGGGCCAAGGACTGAGCCTTGGGGGACACCTGAGGAAAGAGGGTAGTGCTGGGAGGAGTAAGAACCGAGTTGGATGTACTGAGAGCGGGAGGAAAGATATGAAATGAACCAGTGGAGAGGTGTGTGTGAGATGCCAATAGAGATCAGTCTGTCAATGATGGTGTGAGTGATTGTGTCAAAGGCTGCACTTAAATCCAGTAAAATGAGTATTGTTAGAAGTCCATTGTCAGCTGCAAGTAGGAGATAATTTGTGATTTTAATTAAGGCTGTTTCGGTACTATGGAGGGGTCTGAAGCCGGATTGAAATTGTTCGTACAGATTATTTTCAGTGAGGTGAGAGTCAAGTTGAGAGTATTTTAGAGAGAAATGGGAGATTGGATATGGGGCGCAGGTTATTAAAATCGGTTGGGTCTGTACCGGGGTTTTTGATGATAGGAGTGATTTCTGAAATTTTAAATGAGGAAGGTACAATGCCAGTGGTCAGAGAATGTAGGATAGAAGTTATTAAGGAGATGAGAGAAGGAAGACAGGCTTTAACCAGAGAAGTGGGGAGGGGGTCTAATCTACAGGTTGAGGGTTTTGGATTTATGGACCAGGGCTGATATTTCACTAACTGAGGGAAGAGTAAACTGTGAAAAAGTGGAGGGAGGAGGGGTGCAGGGGACTGTAATGAGTGTTGAGGGTTATTTGATCATGAATCTTGTGTATTTTGTTGTTAAAGAAAGACATTATGGAGTTGCAGAAATCGGTGGAGAGAAGATGAACAGGGAAAAGTTTGGGAGATTGTGTGTGTTAGGGTCTGGTGTTTGGACTCTTGACTCCACCCTGCTGGCCGCCTTTTGCCCCGCAGCCTTTTTCATTTTGACAGCTCCTTGTTTTGTTTTCACTGCCTGCCACACCCCCTATGCCCCACCTATGCCCCACCTGTTTCCACTCCATGTAATTAGTCTTTTCCCTTCCCAATTGGCTCATGTGTGAATTGTGGCTCCTATTTAAGTCTGTCTTGTTTTCTGTTCTGTGTCGGACCGTCTGTATTAACCTGCCTGTTTCCGTGTAACCTGCATGCTAGAGAAAACCTGTTTTTGTGAGTACCTGAAACCTGATCCTGGATTTTTTGTTAGAATTTTTGTGGACTCAAGGAATTGTTTTTTGTTATTTCAAATCTGATCTGGAACTTTTGGTTGTACATTTTTGGACTTTGAAAAATTAAACATAACTCTGATCTGCATTTTTGGTCTCTGTCTGCATTTGGGTCTCTGTCAGAAAACCCTTACAGTGTGCTGTTATTAACAACGGAAAACAGAGTTTTTGTGTTCTCTTTGCTGTTGGGGATTAATTTAGAGAAGTGGATTAATTTGGCAGTGTTTATAGAGTCTTTGTAATGAAGAGTATGGTTTGTGTGCATTTCCTTGTGGACAGTGAAGCCTGTTTTTCTGTATAGTCGTTCAAGTTGACGGCCCCTGGCCTTGAGCTGACGAAGTTCAGGAGTGAACCAGGGAGCTGAGTGTGAAAAGGTGACTGTTCTGGATTTGATGGGGGCCAGGGAATTTAAAATATATTGCAGATATAAATTGTCCACATGAATATTAAAATCACCCAGTACTATAATGTTTGGGGAGAGAGATGAAAGGTGAGTGAGAAACGAGGCAAAGTCAGTTAAATGCTCTTGTACATGGCTCCTGTCAAATAAACTAAACAATATTGTCAAAAGCCCTTAAAATGGCATCCATAACACATGAATGATGTATACCTTGACTAAATCAAACTGCTCAATACATTTTAAACTTGAGTCAAAAGCAGAAAACAGAAGAGCTCACCCAAAATTGTCCTGACCTTTTTTTAACCCTTTTCATTACATCTTTTACTGAAAATCACCCACACACCCTACAAATGATTAATCAGAGAGATGAATAACCGTCTTATGTTGGGGTGTGTCCTCTTTTCAGACTATTTAACAGCTTCTGAGACTGAAGTCCGTCCTGGACAGTCATGGGTCGTCCCGGGATCCCGATGTGGACATGGGTGCTGTTTGTAACCCTCGGGTGCTCATATTTGGGTCAGGCTATGGCAGGACCGTAAGTAACATTTCCAAGATGATGTTTTCATAATTAAAACTTTGTGTTCATGTTTTTACCAATGACTTGTTGAGTTTAAAGGTGCACTATGTAACTTTTTGGTTGAGGGTCTGTCTCCTGCTTGTTTCTATGCATATGTCATTGTTCTGCCTGGAATGTTCCACACTATGACTGTGACTTAAGTTTATTTAATTACAGGTGGTTTTATAAGCCAAAAATTCAAGGTGTTCTGACTGAGCGGGGTTGAATCTCTACAGATCTGACCTGTAACACGGTCTGGTTTGGTCTCTAGTTAGAAAGGTTTAATGCCAGAAAATCTAGACAAAGTAATAACTATCCATGGACAAAAGCATTTGAAGGAAAAGTTACACAATGCATCTTTTAAAGGTCCCATGACATGGTACTTCTTGATGCTTTTATATGGCTCCTTAATGGTTCCCTAATACTGTAAATGAATCCTTCAAAATCAACACTCACTGCATGAGATATGACTCTGACAGTCTTCATGAGGCTAGATATGTGTCTAAAATGCTTTATTGTGGGTGTTGCTGGTTCACTGCAAATGAGAAGGACAGAGAGATTGGCTAAGGAGCGGGGGGGCGGGTTTCCCCGCCCCCCCAGCTCGGCGCAGCTCGGCGCAGCTCTGTCTCCTCTCTTCCGTGTACAGATGGGAGACTTTGCAATGAAAAAAAGCATATTTACACAGAAAATAAAATTAAACCACTGGTATTTCAGAGGTCCAGAGGGTCGGGTAAGGGACTTGCGAGCCTAGAAACACTCGGACGTGCCTCCAGGCAAATAAAAAAACGCATTTCGCATTGTAGCGCATTCACAGTCCAAACTCTCTGGGCGGGATATACAGGGATGATGAGCGGAGACAGAGGGAGGGGCTGGAGCTGCATTTGCCGATCTGACGTCAAAAAGGTGCCTTGTCCGAACTCGCCCGTTTCATCACTGGTTTTTTGTAACGCAGAAAAGGATCGCAAATGCTCAGTTTAGACATTTCGCAATTTTTAGCCATGGGGGGGGGCTAAACAGGGTAGGGGAGCTCACATTAACTCAGAAAGTGAAAATTTCATGCCATGGGACCTTTAATTTAGCCATGAAATGTATATTGTATCTTTTCTCAATTATATTTCCCATCAGAGATTATGGCTCTTGTTTAGTTTGTAGTATGTGTCATTTTAGCATTTGTCTTTATAAAACTACTTAGCTGAGGTGTTGTATTCACAGATAACATTACATTTTGGTGGAAATATTTGTTACAATTCTAAAATTTCAAACTAGATTTTAATTCTAAGGAAAAGACTTGATAAGAAATTTTGTATACTGTATAGTAGTTGTGATATAAAGCTATTCTGGAAAGGTACAATTTTGTTCCTTTAATTACATTATTTTCTTTTGTTTTCATTCTATCATCTGCTTTAACTTGGACAAACTTTATTGATCCATAAGGGACATTTTTGGACACAGTAGCTAACACATCACAATATATTATAATAACAAAAAGCAAACGGTAATAATAAAGGTAAATTTAAAATAAGTAGCAAATAGTAAGAGACTGGTGTCAAATTAATTATATAAATGCATGTACAAGTAAAAATAAAAATATAAAAATAGTAATGAAATATAGAAATATAGAAATAGAAATAGTAATGCAAATGTATATTCAGTGGGGGCAGCAGTAGCTCAGTTGGTAGAGCATATGCCTCGTGATCCAGGGGTTGGCGGTTCGGATCCCGCTCTTGACGGGTTGACCGCATGTGATCCCAGCTCCCACAGATGAGCGCTGCCGTTGTGTCCTTGGGCAAGACACTTAACCCCACCTCGCCCCCAGTGTCTGTGGACATTGGTAGCCCCCATGGCAGAAGATACATCAAGGCCCGTTGTGACGTGAGCCGTCCTCCTGTGGACCCAACACCCGCGGAAGGATTCATGGGGGCTGGTGCATTGTGTTCTGGGCAGCAGAACACTGCTTGGACTGCTGCCCCCGCGACCCAGAAAATGGAAAAGCGGAAGAAAATGAATGAATGAATGAATGAATGTATATTCATATATCAGCTATAGCTATAGGGGGGAAAAGTGCAAAGGTGAAATAGTGGTTGACATGACAGCAGATTATCTTTTAAGGATTCAGTTTTGCTTGTTTTACAGTGTGTGCTCTTTGTCTGCAGACACTACATGGTGGCTATCCCTGCCATCCTGGAGTCTGGAGCTCAGGTGAAGTTTTGTGCCAGTCTCATGAAACCCAACGAGTCTCTGGTGATGACGGTGACACTCAGGTCCCCGGAGCTCAACACCACCCTCTTCCAAAAAGAATCCAAAGAAGATTTCCACAAATGCCATGACTTCCTGGTACAGACATCTGTCAAATACACTTCATAAGTTAAACACAACATTAGCTCTGTTGGTTTGTCCACTGATTCGAAGGTTGTCAGTTTGAATCCCGCTCTCAACATATACGTCATTAGTAGCTGTTCAAATCCGCTGACCCACAGGTTGATTCCAGCTCCCACAGATGAATGCTTTCGTTGTGTCCTTGGGCAAGACACTTAAACCACCTTGCCCCCAGTATCTGCTTACACTGGTATACACTGGAGCCACAGATAGATGCTATAAAATTATAAATAAATGTACCCCATATTTTTTGTATGCGCTTTTAATCAGAGTTTAAAGACTATGTTAATAACTATATCTTTTTCTGTCATGATGGCTATTTCATTATATTGTTTTGACTTGACATGCTATCCACAGAAAAGAGTGTGATTGTTGCCTCTCTGTGCCTCTAGGCTCCTCTGGTCTCTGAGGAGCAGGTGCAGGAATTCCAGGTGGAGGTTCGGGGGGAAACGTTTTACTCACGAGAGGTTCGCAGAGTCCTCATCCGAATCAGTCGACCAGTGAGCTTCATCCAGACAGACAAACCCCTCTACCTCCCAGGACAGACTGGTAATTTAGCTTATTTATTTTAAGATGCAATGGGTACATTAAAGCAACACTCTGTAACTTTCTGCTGATGGCACATTTCCCATGATTCCATGGAAAAAGAATAAAACCATACTTCAGATCTACTATGGAAGATTACAACAAAGTAACAGTAACAACATTTCCATGGAACATAGCATAGGCCCTCCTCCAGGCCAAATATGAGTTGTGCAAATGCAAACCCACTCAAAGGAAGGATGCATATTTTCTGTCAGTGCTATAAAAGAATCCAAAACGAAAAAGAACAATATATTTTATATTTTACTCTATTTCTTTGGCACAGTGAGGCTTTAATTGCTACATGTTTCTTGAGGACAAAAACATTCTAATATTTTTCTGCCTTGATTGCCTTTTTTTCTCTAGTGGTTTCTTCATTCGATCACAAAAATCATTTGAGGGATTTGTTTGGCATGTGAAATTATATGGCAACCATCCTGACTAATCAATGATGTAATTACTCAACAATCCAATACATGTGATCAAGTCTTTTCCCATTTTATAATCACTTACAATATTCTGATTCTCTTATAATACAATTCACTTCTGCTCACCTTGTGGCCTGAAGCAGCGTTGATAAATAAAACTACAGCTGATAATGTAATTGTTTCATTAATGTTTATGCTTTGGTCACTGCAAACCAAATATGAACCTAATACAGGCCTTATTTAAGTGTTTCTTTCTGCAGTGCACTTCAGGCTGGTGACGCTGGACACAAAGCTCAGACCTGCCTGTCGAAAGGTGAGTAGCTTATTGATTTAAATGAGCCAGACTGACCCGGGCCCATTGCATCACTGAGTTCAGTTTGCTTAGTTAATACAGACTTGTTTAAAAGTCCACAGAAACTCAGGGTCACAACTCCTACCCTTCTTTTTTCCTTAAATGCAGATTTTGAATTTTATCTGTGAAAAAATTATCTTTATTTTTTATTTTGCATATAAACATTGTGATCTGTGTGCTCAGACATTGTCAATACTCTGATAATCAATAATCAATCATTTACATTTGAAATAACCAAGTGTATTGTGTCAAAGATAAATACATATAATATATAATAATGTTTATCAAAATGTATAAACTATATGTGTGTGTAATAACTCAGTCTTCTGAACAGAATTTTCAGTTTTTATATGCAAAATAAGCACAGCAAATTTTGATTTATTATTTTTTTTCTCTTTCTTTTGCAGTATGACATCATCGAACTAGAGGTAAGACTTGGAAGGGAATACCTTTAAAATGTCAAGTGTTTGATTTTCACCAAACAAGGACTGAGCTCAAAACTGAACCAGGTTTAGACCGGGACTAAATGGGGATTATAACAAGATCAATCAAAGTCCACATCCAGATTTTTACATGGGCATGAGTTTTTACAAATCCAGAGTTTTAGCATCAGATTGGCCTCTCTTTTACTCTACAATGTGCTACATGTTCACTTCTGCTGAAAACGGTCGAAGAGGTTTCATTACTGTAATACACGTTTTGTTTGACAGGATGTAAATGGTAACCGCATCGGGCAGTGGGTAAACTACACCTCTGATGAAAAAAAAATATTGCAGCTGTCTTTCCCCCTGAATCCTGAGGCCAAAGAAGGCACCTACCAGATCAGCGTCTCTTCCGGGGAGGACAAAATATTTCAGCCCTTCAAGGTGGAGAAGTATGGTAAGTGTTTTTCATGGCATATTGCATTATTCATATTTTGTTTTACACTATTGTTTACAAAATGCCTTAAAGTGCCGATTACACTATTTTCTAATCCATGGTATGTTTCCTCACCAAAAACATACACATGTTTAACACACAAACCTCGCATATTTAGGCTTCATCATTGAGAGTTCATCTCTCAAACAAAAAAACACTCTTTTCCACCTTGTGATGTCCCGTGGTAATACAGGGAGTCCTCCACTGTGTTTTTAAACTCCATACACCTTCACCAGAATCATGTGGATAATTTCAGCCCTGAAATGCAAATCTCCGCTGAACAAAAGGTGAAAGGTAGCTGTTAAATTAAATTAGTGCTTCTCAAATAGTGGGGCAGTGTGATGCCGGGGGGGTGCGTGTGACCCTGGGAAACATGCTTTTTTGCCGTACTGTACAAGAACTAAGTGTAATTGCACATCTTCAACAGTAGGTGGCAGTGGTGCTCTCTTTGTCGCTCTGGGGCAGGGGTCGGCAATCTTAAATATGCGATATACAGAACAGACTCCCCATCAGCGGAACATCCTCTGTCACAGAAATAACACGTATATTCCACTGAGTCGTGTCCTTTAGTCTGACAGAAGCTGATGCATCAGCGGCACAAGGAGAGAGCGTTTTTTTTTTCAGCGCTTTTAGTTTATGTAAATGGACCATATGATTTAAGTTTCGTAAAACGTAAACAAATATGCGCAAAGCTGCATTAAAAACACATTAATATTTGAGTCCTCAGTGCAAAAAGACAGTGCAGTCTTTGTTGGAAGATTCTTTCTTGTTCAAACTGTCCCTGCCTGGAGCTACTGTGGCAAGTAAATTTCTCCTGTGTGAGATCAATAAAGTCTTATCTTATCTTTCTTTTTTTGTTTTTAATGTTGATAAAGGATACAGTGTTATGCAGCGGTGTACTAATAACAATTTTCTAGACAAATAATACTATTTATAGTCGCGCACAGGGAGGGGGGAGTGAAATTTTTTCTTCTTCCTGGGGGGGGCGTCACAGAAAATAATTGAGAAGCACTGAATTAAATGAATACATGATGACATCGCAAGGTGGAAGCATTTTGAGTTTTGGAGATGTAGACAGACTCAAAATAAGACTGCATAAACTTTAAAGGAAACATATTGTATTATGCTAAAGCCTCAAACCATGTCCCAAATTATATTATTTCAGATTTAATCAGAGTTGTACTTTTAAGTGATTCATGCATGTTTGAGTTATCCTTTCCTGCATTTGAGGCTTGAGTTCTATGAACATTTCTGTTTTCACCTACCACCTAACCTAACTAAGTTCTACATTCTGTACTTCCTTGCAATTGCAATTAACACTATAAATTACAGTGGTACCTCACCTTACGAATGACCCAACAAACGAAAATTTCAAGTTACGAAACGCCTTCACGGTAAATTTTGGTCTCTAGATACGAAAGAAAATTCAAGTTACGAAACACGAAATCTCAAAAATTCAAATAATGCACGCTCAGCCACACACATTATACGTTTTTCTCAGACTGGATTTAAACTTTTCTCACATTTCTCTCTCGTTTAAACACTCAAACTTTCATAGATTTTCAACAAAATTATTAATAGTGAAGTGTGGGGGGAAGGGGGAGGGGGGAGAAGACTGTGTTCTGACACGTGTGTGATAGCGCACATGACCCGGCGCGGAGCTGACAGCAGGTCTAGACCAAGGTCTAAACCTGGACTGGACCAGGACTAAACCAGGACTAAACCAGGACTAAACCAGGACTAGACCAGGTGGATTAAAGCAGCGAGGAGGGGACTGCATGCAGTCTGAGCGCATGAACGCGTGAACGAGACCCATGCAAGAGCCACGGTGGTCTAGACCTCCTCTAGACCTGACCAGGTCTAGAGGAGCCGCGGTGGTCTGGACTAAACCAGGACTAAACCTGGACTAAACCAGGAGGAGCCGCGGTGGTCTGGACTAAACCAGGACTAAACCTGGACTAAACCAGGAGGAGCCGCGGTGGTCTGGACTAAACCAGGACTAAACCTGGACTAAACCAGGAGGAGCCCGCGGCTCTTGCAAGGGTCTCGTTTTTATTTATTTTTTTTTTTTTTTATTTAACCTTTATTTATCCAGGTAAACCAATTGAGAACCAGTTCTCATTTACAATGGTGACCTGGCCAAGAGGCAGCACAATTAAAAGATACATTCATAAAAACATACAGTGCAACATGAACAATAAAGACAATAATAAAAGACTACAACTAAAAGCAGGTACAATGATCTTAAAACGGTAATAAAAGATTACAACTAAAAACATGTGCAATAATCGTGGACAGTAGCATGTAGAAAATTCTTAAAAGTGCTGATTGGAATAAAAGAGCTGAGGTTCATGCTCTCAGACTGCGTGCAGTCCCCTCCTCGCTGCTTTAATCCACCTGGTTTAGTCCAGGTTTAGTCCTGGTTTAGTCCAGGTTTAGTCCTGGTCCAGTCCAGGTTTAGACCTTGGTCTAGACCTGCTATCAGCTCCGCGCCGGGTCATGCTGCGCTATCACACGTGTCAGAGCGCAGTTTTCTCCCCCCTCCCGCTTCTGTTGAAAATCTATGAAAGTTTGAGTGTTTAAACGAGAGAGAAATGTGAGAAACACACAGAACACAATGTTACACTATAAAAAAAAGTTACACTATAAAAAAAAAAAACTTGGATCGGGGCCTTGGAACGAATCAGGCTTTTTCCATTGAAATAGCTACTCAACTTACGAATTTTTCACGTTACGAAACCACTTCTGGAACGAATTAATTTCGTAAGGTGAGGTACCACTGTATACACAAATGTTCAGCATTAAATAACCATTAAAACAATTTAAAATGCTGCTTGCCACAGTGAAATACCATTGCAAAGAGCAGCAGAGAATCAGCGTTGCAGTTTTGAACAGAATGTTAATGGACCTGTTTCTATTATTAAAGTTGCATTATGTAACATTTTGGTTGGGGGTCCGTCAGCAGCTTGTTTCTATGGAGATGTCATTGCTCTGCCTGGAATGTTCCACAGTATGACATTAAACAGCTCTAAATTTAATTATAGGTGGTATTATAGCTCAAAAATACCTAGAAAAACAGGCATTCTGACTGTGAGCACATTCTCCACAGATCTGACCTGCAACTTGATCTGGTTTGGTCTTTAAGAAGATAGAAAAATTTAATACCGGACTTCTCTATGGTGAAAAGTATTTGACGGACCCTCCATCAGAAAAGTTACACAATGCACTTTTAAAGGTCCCATGGCATGAAATTTTCACTTTCTGAGGTTTTTGAACGTTAATGTGAGCTCCCCTACCCTGTTTAGGCCCCCCCATGGCTAAAAGTTGCAAAATGTGTAAACTGAGCAATTGCGATCCTTTTCCGCGTTTGAAAAAAAGACAGCCCAAACGGGCGATTTTGAACAAGGGAACTTTCTGACGTCACACTTGGGGAAATGTTTGCACCCCCCCCTCTGGATGTCCACCCCATCTCTGGAAATCACGCCCAGAGAATTTGGACCACAAATGAGCTACAAAATGCGAGATGCGTTTTTTGTTTTTTGTTTTGTCTGGAGAGACGCGAGAGTCTCTCCAGGCTCGGATGTCCTTTATCCGAGCCTCCGAATTTCTGAAAGAGCAGTGGTTTAATTTTATTTTCTGTGGAAATTTGTTTATTTTACGGGACGCGTCTCATATCTTCCTCCGTGCTTAAAACGAGGAAGTGGGTGACAGCGCACCGCTAATACAGGAAACAGCGGCGTATTTGACCACAACCCACCCACTGCACTGGCCTGTCTCTGTCCTCCTCATTTGCATTCAAGCAACAGCGCCCATAATAAGGTGTTTGAGAGAGAGATTTATGACTCTGAGTGTCTTCAGGAGGCTTTCTCATGCACTGAGGCTTGATTTTGGAGAAGGATTCATATACAATATTAGGGAAGCACTAAGGCACCATATAAAAGCATCAAGAAGTACCATGTCATGGGATCTTTAAGTTAATTTAGCTCAATATTGTTTTCAATGGACAAAATGTCAAAAAAATCTACATAGTGAATGTAAAAGTTCATTTCAAGTAATAAAAAAAGATCCTTCCCTATACTAAAGCAAGTTTAAATCATTGCAAATTAACAATTTAAGTAATTTGTAATAGACTAACATATAAATACAACTTTATTTAACCCCGCAGTTTTGCCAAAGTTTGATGTCAAAATCACCTCCAAGGATGAAGTGAGCATTGGCAAGGAAGAAATTACTGTAGAAGTTTGTGCCAAGTAAGTCCAATAAACCGTTCATATTAAAAACTACATTAAAATAATTATAACAATTATCACAATGATCACAATTATCACAATTATCACAATTATAATGTCCCTTCTCTTTAGATACACCTATGGGCAGCCTGTTCCTGGTACACTGAAAATGGATGCATGTAGACCAGTCAGCAGATATGGCTCTTATGTAGCGTTTGATAGTGCAGATGCCATCCCAGAGATCACTGCCCCCTGCTACAAAGAGAGCAAACAGGTTATTGTCAATTTTAATATACAAAATTTGCATACACTAGCAGCTGCATAATAGAAGCCATACAGTATATTTTTAAACCAGTATGCAAAGTACTCAGTAGTTTAATCCAACATTACAATAATCTTGTGGTGATTTGGTTGTTTTTAGGCTGACAGAAATGGGTGTGCTACCTTTACTTTGCAAATGTCCACTTTCACAAAACTGGACCAAAAGGCTCTGCAGGACACCCTAGAGATTGTCACCAAAATGGAAGAGGAGGGAACAGGTTTTTTTTTTATTTTTTTATAATGCAACTTGTTGAAATTATTCATGCATGTTTGTGTATTCTTGTGTTTTCAAGTTGCCCCTATTTCCACCCACCCACTTTATTATTATTTATATTCAGATGTATTCATTTGTTTTATGGGTAATATGCATAGGGGTAAAAATCTTACATAGCCAAAAAATAAAAAATAGAAATCAATGGGTCAATTTTAGATCAATATTGCGTAATTTACTTTATTACTTGAAAAAAGTATGTTATGTCAAATATATTTCCAGGTTTAGGCACAGGCAATGAAGGTTCAGGTGTGACTCTTAAAATCTAATACTATGATTTTACCATTTTGTGATAATTCATTAATACTAGCAAAAAGCATAGTCTGTATGTTAAAGGCATTTGTTTATTCACAGGCATCACACATACGCAGCGCAAAGAAATTACTATTTCATACGTCATTGGAAAATTGTCCTTTTTTGACACGCCAAAGATTTATGAGAAAGATACCACCGTGCAAGGAAAAGTAAGTCCACCACTTGTCACCGGTGTTACTAATAAATGAACTCACTTGAATGTACAATGTTCAATATGGTTTGTTTTAGGTTAAGGCAGTGACATATGATGACCAGCCCATTGTGAACACAGACTTGTACCTGTTTGAGGGCGAGCACTGGTCATCACGACACCTCCAAAACCTCACGACGGACAGCAGCGGAGTGGCCACTTTCTCCCTTGACACCACGATATACAGTGGGGATATTCACCTCCATGTAAGACAGGGCCTCTGATCTCAGAGGGTCCAACTTTTTCAGATACTTTAGCATTGGTTTGGCATTGGTTTCACATGATGTTGGTAAACTACTATTGTAGCCACAGCTGCCCTGGGGTAGACTGACAGAAATGATGCTGCCAATCTGCACCATAGGCCCCTCTGACCACCACTAATCACTCAATCACACACCACATTCACAATAGGTGAGTGAAGTGTCTTGCATAAAGACACTGCATTAGATGCAATATTACCAAAAATGCATGAATCATCAAAATGCAACTTTGAATAAACTAATGATCATGGAATGCTGCTGTATTGTGGTTAAAGGCCCAATATTTTACATAATACATTACAGTAACACTTTATGGAATATCAGTCTATTTAAAATTTCCTTTGGGATCAATAAAGTATCTCTATCCTAAATCGCAGATCAGTAATAAGCCCGTGCTGGACTACCCCGGATACAGGGTCGCGCACCATGAGTCAGGAGATATAAGGCTGTCCATGGCCCTGGAGTCGACTCTGGACACCAAAACTGTGAGCTCTGTCGAGGTGAAGCGCAGTTCTGAGACCATCCCCTGTGAATCTATGGAGGACATAACCATCAACTACAGTGTGGTCAAAGAAAATAAGGGGCCCATGGACATCTTATACCTGGTGAGACACTGAATGATAGTGTAGGAGAGATATGAGCAGGTTTTAATATCTGTGTTAATAATATTTTAGATTTTAGATTTTGTTGTCCTTACTTGTTTTTATAGCTGCACATTTAAAAGGAACACAATTTCACAAAAATATCATACATCCATAACACAAAGCAACATACAGTGAAGTGAGATGAGATATAGGTAACATTTTAAATGTTTATGTTAATGCACAATTAACATAAGAGAATGACAGGATATTTTATAATGTTATATAGACAGCTTAAAATTACAACACATATGTTTAAGCTACACACTTTAAGCTTTAAATTGTATCACTAATTTGTTTTTGTAATGAATTTCTGCATGTCCTATGACTGAACTTACAAGTACATGGTCTGATATAAATGATATCAGTATCAATTTAAATTTTCTTTTTTATTTACACGTATAGAGTGAACAGAGTGCTAGTGCTAATTCTCAACTCCTGTCCTGGTTGGGCTTTTCTCTACACTGAACAGTTAAAATAGTTTAAAAACACAATATTTAAACACATTTCTCATGCTTTATATATTTTCAGGTCCTTGCCCGAGATGGTATTATGATGCAGGGGCACAAACGAATTGTTGTGTCTGATAACACAGGTAAATAATATCAAACACTAGCTTTATACTGTGGGTAAAGTGAATAAAACCAGCATCTGTTGACACAAATGTCCCTTTTAATCTTTCAGTGACTGAGGGTAGCTTTTCCTTCAAGTTAAAAATCACTGCAGAATTGGCTCCTGAGTTTATCGTTGTGGCCTACGGCATCCTGCCCAGCTCCTTCGTCATCGCCCACAGCCTCCAGTATCAAACAGAGAAATGCTTTAGCCACAAGGTCAGTGCATGACAACAAACCTAAAATTTTGAAACATAAAGAAAAACAATGTACTGTTTTGCCTGATTACTGATATTGGACTCAGACTTCAGACTTAGACAAACTATATTGATCCACAAGGGAAATTATTTGGCCACAGAAGCTCACACATCACCATATAATATAATATAAAAACAAAGCACAATAATATACATGATAATAATACTATCAAAATTGGTAGCAAAAATAGCAAGAAAGAATTTTGTATCTATTATTCAAATGTGTATGCCTTTTAAGTATGTAGTTTATAACGAGGTGCTAGATATTTGTGTGAAGAAGTAGTATAAAAAAGATAGCGTTTCTAATTAGATTTTTCCCTTTTTTAAAAACATGCACTTATTTACTGTCTTACTGTGTCAGCTCTCCACAGATCTGACCTGTAATTTGATGTGATCAGGTCACTTGAATATCTCCATAAAGACAAATTATGTTTAATGGCACATTGTGAAATATTCTAAAGCAATATCATCTCCAGGGATAAAAACTCACATAATGCATAGATGCATTATGTAACTTGGTGGAGAGTTCTTTAAATGCTTTTCTCCCTGGAGATGTTATTGCTTTGTCAGAAATGTTTCACCACGTGTCTTTAAATCTTCCTATCATCATGGAGACCAAACTAGGCCGTGTTACAAGTCAGTTAGGAGAGATGAGTAGAGTTGGGCGGTATCCAAATTTTGATACCGTTAAACCGTGTCCACATTTTCCCGGGGTATACGGTATGACCGTTGCTAAGGCTAAAAAAAACAAAAAACACTTCGTAGCACTACAGTGGAGTGGCCTCGCCAAATGGCAGCTTGCACCTTTACCGTTCAGAAACAGAATAGCAAGCATTACATAGGCCTAATGATACTGAAAACATAACAAAACATGTACAAAATTAGTAACTTTTATTAACAAATGTTTAAAGTGCAAATACAGCAGCCAACCGATGGAACGAAATGACATTGTCTGTGGGCTAAAGCTAACAAACCAACAGGAATCAAATAAAATACTTGATCTTATCAAATAAGAAAATCTGAACAATAAATAACAAGACATAACCGAAAATGTGCATATAATAACCCTGTCCTGAGAACGCAGTGGAAAATACTGCTCGTTTGTATATTTTTAAAATCTATTAACATGAATCAAATAAATTAAACGTACAACTATACAACATCCCGAACCGTTTTCATCCGTCAGAAAAAGCTACTCCTTATTGAAAATAAAAATATTAAGCTATTGAATGCAAAACCAGCATATTCACTTTTTCCGGCTTGAGTAGGGCACGTTGTGGATTGACAACTTTGCCCGCGGTGCTGAAGACCCGTTCCGATGGAGAGCACAGAGCAACCCTCGTTCCACCAAAGAAGGGGGTCTTCATCTCCCAGAATAACAGCCTCGTGTGGAAGTTGCGTTTGTAATAAGAAACCCGAAAACTTCTCACATTTCAGACTCAAAAACGGAGAGTTGTTTTTATTAACACACGAGAATATCAGAAAGGAGCTGCGTTGGAACACAAAAACAGCGTGTCAAACGTCACGCCTTTCTTAAAGGGACCGCAACTATTATCAGAAGCAGTGACTTTATAACCGAACGTCATCTCTCCGATAGTAATATTAGTTTTAAACTGTAATAGTATTAAATTAACAAACACAATCACACATACATAGGTGCTGGACAAACACTCTTTATTTAGGCATTAAATTAATTATAGTTAATATTATATTAGGGCAAGATTTTTTATTTTTTTTAATGACGGTAATGAATCTGATACCGTTGCTATTTTTAGATACCGCAGTATACCGTATTACCGTATTACCGCCCAACCCTAAGAGATGATGGTCAGAATGCCTGTTTTTCTTGGTATTTTTGAGCTATAATTGAATAATGTATTGATTATAATGTAATGTATTGAATAATATAATGAATAAGGTAGAGATGTTTAATGTCATATTGTGGAACATTCAAAGCAGAGCAATGACATATCCATAGAAACAAGGTGACATCCCCCAACCGAAACTTTACATAATGCGCCTTTAAACTGTTGATATGATTCTTGCACATACTGAAACATGCACGCTCTAATGTTTAGTTTGCTGTTTAGGTGGAGGTTGAGTTTAACCCATCTCAGGGCACCCCAGGAGAAGATGGCTCACTACGTGTGACCGGACACTCCAACTCCCTGTGTGGAATCAGCGCCATCGACCAGAGTGTCCTCATCCAGGAACCAGGAAAATATCTGAAACCGGAAATGGTGAGTTAGAATCACTCAGATATGTTAAACATATACACATCTAAACATATACACATATACACACACTATATTGCCAAAAGTATTCAGTCACCCATTC
The DNA here is from genome assembly GCA_036785185.1 of Paratrypauchen microcephalus. Taxonomy (NCBI): domain Eukaryota; kingdom Metazoa; phylum Chordata; class Actinopteri; order Gobiiformes; family Gobiidae; genus Paratrypauchen; species Paratrypauchen microcephalus. The sequence goes on from JAVJIX010000224.1 coordinate 93,629, forward strand.
AAATAATGGAAATCAGGTTTTCCATTCAGTTCCATGGCCACAGGTGTATAAAATCAAGCACTGAAGCCAGCAGACTGTTTCTACAAACATTTGTGAAAGAATATATTATATTATATTATATTATCCATCCATCCATCCATTTTCTTCCGCCGGGTCGCGGGGGCAACAGTCTAAGCAGGGACTCCCAGACTTCCTTCACCCCGGACACTTCCTCCAGCTCCTCCGGGGGACCCCAAGGCGTTCCCAGGCCAGCCGGGAGAAATAGTCCCTCCAGCGGGTCCTGGGTCTTCCCCGGGGCCTCCTTCCGGTGGGACATGCCCGGAACACCTCCCGAGGGAGGCGACCAGGAGGCATCCGGAACAGATGCTCGAGCCACCTCAGCTGGCTCCTCTCAATGTGGAGAAGCAGTGGCTCTACTCCGAGCCCCTCCCGTGTGACTGAGCTCCTCACCCTATCTCTAAGGGTGCGCCCAGCCACTCTGCGGAGGAAACTCATTTCAGCCGCTTGTATCCGCGATCTTGTCCTTTCGGTCATTACCCAAAGCTCATGACCATAGGTGAGGGATGTAGATTCCTACCCTAGTGCACATTGGAGGTCCCGGTTCGATGAAGCCATCAGGACAACATCATCTGCAAACAGCAGAGATTCCCAAACCGGATCCCCTCCGGCCCCTGACTGCGCCTAGAAATTCTGTCCATAAATATAATGAACAGAACCGGTGACAAAGGGCAGCCCTGGCGGAGTCCAACATGGACCGGAAACAGGTCCGACTTACTACCGGCAATGCGAACACAGCTCCTGCTCCGGTCATACAGGGACCGAACAGCCCTTATCAAAGGGCCCCGAGCCCCGTACTCCCAGAGCACTCTCCACAGGACCCCACGAGGGACACGGTCGAATGCCTTCTCCAGATCCACAAAGCACATGTGGACTGGTTGGGCAAACTCCCATGCACCCTCGAGCACCCGATGGAGAGTATAGAGCTGGTCCAGTGTTCCCCGGCCGGGACGAAAACCACACTGCTCCTCCTGAATCCGAGGTCCGACTATCGGTCGAATTCTCCTCTCCAGCACCCTGGAATAGACCTTACCGGGAAGGCTGAGGAGTGTGATTCCCCGATAGTTGGAACACACCCTCCGGTCCCCCTTCTTAAACAGAGGGACCACCACCCCGGTCTGCCAGTCCAGAGGTACTGTCCCCGACTGCCACGCGATTTTGCAGAGACGTGTCAGCCAAGACAGCCCTACAACATCCAGAGACTTGAGGTACTCAGGGCGGATCTCATCCACCCCCGGGGCCTTGCCACCGAGGAGCTTTCCAACCACCTCAGTGACTTCAGCCAGGGTGATGAGTGAGTCCAACCCCGAGTCCCCAGCCTCTGCTTCCTCCTCGGAAGACGTGACGGCGGGATTGAGGAGATCCTCAAAGTATTCCTTCCACCGTCCGATAACATCCCCAGTCGAGGTCAACAGCTCCCCACCCGCACTGTAAACAGTGTTTGCGAAGCACTGCTTCCCCCTCCTGAGGCGCCGGACGGTTTGCCAGAATTTCTTTGAGGCTGTCTGATAGTCCTCCTCCATGGCCTCTCCGAACTCCTCCCAACTCCGAGTTTTTGCCTCTGCCACCGCCCGGGCTGCAGCACACTTGGCCCGTCGGCTGCCTCAGGAGTCCCACGAGCCAACAAGGCCCGATAGGACTCCTTTTTCAGCCTGACGGCATCCCTTACTTCCGGTGTCCACCACCGGGTTCGGGGATTGCCGCCGCGACAGGCACCACAGACCTTACGACCACAGCTTCGGGCGGCCGCATCAACAATAGAGACCGAGAACAGAGCCCATTCGGACTCTATGTCCCCAGCCTCCCCCGGAATCCGGGAGAAGCTCTCCCGGAGGTGTGAGTTGAAGGTACCCCTGACAGAGGGATCTGACAGACGTTCCCAACAGACCTTCACTATGCGCTTGGGCCTGCCAGGTCTTTCCAGCTTCCTCCCCTGCCAGCGGACCCAACTCACCACCAGGTGGTGATCGGTTGACAGCTCTGCCCCTCTCTTTACCCGAGTGTCCAAGACACGCGGCCGGAGGTCAGATGACACGACAACAAAGTCGATCATCGACCTCCTTCCTAGGGTGTCCTGGTGCCACGTGCACTGATGGACACCCTTGTGCTTGAACATGGTGTTCGTTATGGAAAAACTGTGGCTAGCACAGAAGTCCAATAACAGAACACCACTCGGGTTCAGATCAGGGAGGCCGTTCCTCCCAATCACCCCTCTCCAGGTGTCACTGTCGTTGCCCACGTGGGCGTTGAAGTCCCCCAGGAGAACAACGGAGTCCCCAGTCGGTGCACTGTCCAGTACCCCTCCCAGGCACTCCAAGAAGGCCGGGTACTCTGCACTGCTGTTCGGCCCATAGGCCGACACAACAGTGAGAGACCTGTCCCCGACCCGAAGGCGCAGGGACGCGACCCTTTCGTTCACCGGGGTGAACTCCAACACACAGCGGCTGAGCCGTGGGGCAATGAGCAGGCCCACACCGGCCCGCCGCCGTTCCCCGCGGGCAACGCCAGAGAAATGGAGAGTCCAGCCCCCTTCCAAGGAGTTGGGTTCCAGAGCCCAGGTTGTGCGTGGAGGTGAGGCCGACTATATCTAGTCGATAGCGCTCAACCTCCCGCACGAGCTCAGGCTCCTTCCCCCCCAGCGAGGTGACATTCCATGTCCCCAGAGCTAGTCTCCATGCCCGGAGATCTGGTCGCCGAGGCCCCTGCCTTCGGCTGCCGCCCAGACCTCTCTGCATCGGCCCCCTATGGCTCCTCCTGCGGGTGGTGGATCCACGGGAGGACGGCCCCACGTCGCTCCTTCGGGCTGAGCCCGGCCGGGCCCCATGGAGGAAGGCCCGGCCACCAGGCGCTCGTTCGCGAGCACCCACCCCAGGCCTGGCTGCAGGGTGCGGCCCCGGTGACGCCGATCCGGGCGACGTAACTGGCCTTGATCTTGTATTCATCATAATGGCCTTTTGAACCGCTCTTGGTCTGACCCGTCCCCCAGGACCTGTTTGCCTTGGGTGACCCTACCAGGGGCATAAAGCCCCCGACAACATAGCTCCCGGGATCATTCGGGCACTCAAACCCCTCCACCACGTTAAGGTGGCGGCTCAAGGAGGGGATATTATGTTATATTATATTATATTATGTTATATTTTATTATATTTTATTATATTTTATTATATTTTATTTTATTTTATAAAAAAATATGCGCATGCGCTGTGTTACAATTAGGGATTGAAAACTAGCCAATATTAAAGGTGCATAGTGCAACTTTTCTGATGGAAGGTCCACTACCTACTTGTTTCCATGGAGATGTTCTTGCTTTGCCTGGAAATATTGCATGATATGACATTAAACATATCAATTTAGCATTTATTAATTACAGGCGTTTCTATTGCAGTATTGTAGGTAAAGCAATAATATTGCAATGGAAACAAGCAGGTGGTGGACAGTCCACTAGAAATATTACTCAGTGCACCCTTTAAGGAATACCACAGTATGAAAATGCCCAAATATCATAGTATACAGACCTAATCAATATTGGCTCTGCACAGCAAAATGGGGCAAAACTAAGGAGCAATGGCATAGCATGGCAAGCAGGCATGATCATTATTATTAATATATCACACAAATACTTTTTAGTCCTGGTTTAAAGGGACAGTGTGTAAGATTTTTACCCGTTAATTACAGAAATTGAAGATACCCATTCAAAAATACAGTGTTTTCCAAGCCTTTTCACTTCCATCATGAAATCAAAGTATTCTGTTGGACTTAGATATACCTGCATAAAAGGGGGATCGTCCCCATATAGAGGCAGCCATTTTGATTACGAGAGCCGCCTTCGGCAAGGCTCGTGGTTTTGGGTAAACAACGAGAAGCATGTTGCCGGATCACACGTTGTAATGGATCTAACACGTGTTTTGGACTAAATTGTTTTATTGGATTTTATTCGCTGGATCCTTACGGACAGATTGAGACCAAGTTTATGGTGAAATACTGAAGTTTGACCTGTCCAGAGCCTTCAGAGGTAAGCTAAGTAACAAACCTCGTTTTGTGCTTTTCCGTATAAAAGCCCCATGTGCTCGGGGAGTGATTGTTGTGCCGGAAAATGAATTGGATAGTCAAAAAGAGGAGACTGTAAGGTTTCATTTGATGTGTAGATTGTCATGGTACATGGTCGGGAATGTGTGCTTTCATGCAAAAAGAAAAAAAAAAACAGTGAACGGGACCGCGTTTTATTTATACCGTAGTTGTCGCCGCGTTACGGCGCGCCCGGTTGACCCTCGAGGTCTGCCGTAGCTAAAACAGGAAGTGCAATAGCCACCATCCACCTATGCGCCACGAATCCTACACACTGTACCTTTAAGCATTATAAAATATGTAATGCCAATGTATACTGTCATACTGTGGAAATTAAATACTGTCTCATCCTTAGTTGCAAAAATGTGATATTGTTATGGAGAAAATCCCAAAAATGTATCAGTATGGCTAAGCCTTATAACACCAGTCAATTAAAAAAAAAGTATATACCATCAACCATAACATCTCTTTTATGTGTGTGTGTGTGTGTGTGTGTGTGTGTGTGTGTGTGTGTGTGTGTGTGTGTGTGTGTGTGTGTGTGCGTGCGTGTGTGTTTTCAGATATACAACTTGTTGCCTGGAAGCAGATTTGTCCCCTATCAGGCACGAGACCCCACAGAATGTCTCCAGGTCCGACCCAAACGATCCATCTGGCCCTACCCAGGAAACACAGATGATGCCTTCACTGTCTTCCAGGTAGAGATGTGTATAAATCTTTTTCTGCCAAATATATATTAAATATTAGGAGTGGGCAACATTTCAAGAGTATCATAATTTTCCATAGAGCCCAAGTCTCAGCTTAGATTGGAATTCAAATGGGAAGATATTACCGTAATTTATATTTATATGGTCATATTGCACGCCCCTAGTTGATATTGCCACAGATGACACATTTTACATGCATACATTGCTTTTGATGCGTGAAAAGTCCCTCAGTCGTCCAGGTAGAATCCATGATCAAAGGAGAAGTTCAATTTGTCAACTGGACAAAGTTTGTTTGGTTGAAAACGTTTCGCCGCTCATCCGAGAGGCTTCGTCAGCTCTGGTTATTGTACTGGTTTGACCCTGCTTATATCTAGCTGCCGGGAGGCGTGTCTGACAATGACAAAAGCTCTGAAAACGATCCCCCTAATCTGTCTCTTTGTTTTTCAAATTACTCTGACGGCTGTTTCGACCCCCTATTCAACGTCTAACGACCCTCTCCACCCCTCTGCCCTGGAAATGGGGGAGTGAGATATAACCTGTCTCCCATTTATAATGGGATTCTTAGACCAGTCAAACAGAGCCAGGGCAGAGGGGTGGAGAGGGTCGTTAGACGTTGAATAGGGGGTCGAAACAGCCGTCAGAGTAATTTGAAAAACAAAGAGACAGATTAGGGGGATCGTTTTCAGAGCTTTGTCATTGTCAGACACGCCTCCCGGCAGCTAGATATAAGCAGGGTCTAACCAGTACAATAACCAGAGCTGACGAAGCCTCTCGGATGAGCGGCGAAACGTTTTCAAACAAACTTTGTCCAGTTGACAAATTGAACTTCTCCTTTGATCATACATTGCTTTTGTATAAAATTAGAACAACGGACTGAAGATGGCTACAAACCTGATGATTCGTGCGCCTGAATGCCTCAGCTATTTGGGACGAGAATACCACTTTGGCCGCCACTATAGTAATCTCTATTTTATATTATTACACATGCTTAATTGTCTGTCTATTATACCGTTGGCATTATCTGATTATTATTATTATTATTATTATTATTATTATTATTATTATTATTATTATTATTATTGTTATGGAATCTGAATTTCAAGTTGCCAGAATGGAAGAACGAGTCGTAGCGATGCTTAGTCCCTCGGGTCCCATGGGGAGCAGTGGTTTTCCAGGTTCTCCTCTCCCTGTAATCGAGACTGTCCGAACCTTCTTTCCCGAGACCTGGATCTGGGACCTTGTGGAAATTGGGTTAGTAACGAAAAAAGGTTTCAAATTAAAATTGTTTAAGGTACGCTATGCCACTTCTCTGTTGGACTCTGGAAATGTTCTTCTCTTATTGAGAGCAGGGTTTAGCCTTGGTGGAGTCAACTGATTTTTCCCTTGGGAACAGATCAAATTTAATGCCACAGTAAATCTTTATGAACTTTGTTTACCAGCTAATATATATCTGTAGTTTTGTTTTTTCAGACCTTCTGGAAAGGTAGACATGCCCGTGAAGATCCCGGACACCATCACGACTTGGGAGACGGAGGCGTTCTGTCTGTCCTCCAAAGGTTTTGGTCTGGCCCCCCGAAAACAGTTCACCGTGTTCCAGCCGTTCTTCCTGGAGTTGAGCCTGCCCTACTCCATCATCAGAGGAGAGAGCTTTGAACTCAAGGCCACAGTCTTCAACTACCTCACCCGCTGCATGATGGTGACTATACAATAATAAGGACTCCTAATATTAGTAGGGACGTGCTATTTATTGGGTTTCATATATATATATCTGTCTATGTGCGTATATGTACGATAATGAAAATTTGGCTTGTGCCCATGTGTGTTGTTTGTCCCTATCAGATTTGTCTTTTTGAACAGGCTAATGAGTAAAAAGAAGTTGAAAAGGAATTAGGCGAAAAATATTGCTGCTTACACAACCATGCAACAAATTATTTTGTATCCTAGATAATTTTTTAAAAAATTAAGTTTTTAAAAGTTTTTTTTTTTTGTTTTTGTTTTTTTTGCATTCTACTGTAAGCAGTCTAACTCTCAACAAATCGGACCTGTAAACTAACTTGGTGCTTGTCTCCATGGAAATAAATACTATGAAAAATTCCAGGCAAACCAACATTTCCATGGTGATGTACCTACATCCTTAATATCTAAGTCTTCTTGCTGCTGTCAGGTTTCTGTAACCCCAATCGCCTCTGAGGACTACACCCTGACCGCAGTCCCTGGATCCGACCACACGTTCTGTCTCTGTGGCAACGAACGCAAGACCATCAGCTGGACTATGGACGCCTCTGCTTTGGGTGAGGCTTTCAACATTTGCACGGCCAGTTTTAGAGAGCTCAGGATCAAGCTGGCAGTTTACAAATAATGTAAAAAAAAATTTAGCATTGCGAAATGTTAAAAGTACTTTTATACATTTATTACGAGAACTTTTTTATGACGGCAAAAATTATTAAGAAGTGACTTTATTGATCTCACACTGGAGAAATTCTTCTCTGCATTTTAACCCATCCTATATATACTGTATATACATATATTAGGAGCATATATTATTATGTTAATAATAAAAGTATGGCTCTAGTCATTTTTTTCTAGTCGATTTGGTCATTTTTAGTATTTTATATGTAATGCAAGTGTAATTTTGTGAGTTCAGTTTGGCCAGATACACAGAGAAAATAGTTTTGAGAGCTTTTGCCATTCCCTTTTTCGATGACTAATCGATCGGCAGGACATGATTATAGCCCTAATATGAGAAAACAAAAACTCAGGTTTGTCAAAAAATAATGTCTTTACAACAACATTTTCTTTTGTTGTTTAAATTGACGAAATTAAATGAACAATGTCTGATGTCAGATTTCAGTTCGATTAAAAGATGTTTGTCCTCTAGGCTCTGTGAATGTGACCGTTAAAGCCGAGGCTGTGGCTTCTGATGTGTCATGTGACAACGAGGTCGTCCATGTCCCAGAGAATGGACGCATCGATGTGGTCACCCGGCCCCTCATCGTCATGGTAGGCCTACTTACTTACTCAATGACTATGTACTTTATCATTTACATTTATTAAATTATTATTTACATTTATACACTACCAGTCAAATTTTTTACCCACCCTTTTCTATTTATTATTTTTCTTAAAGCTTCCCACTTTCTACATTTTAGATACATACAGAAGATATCAAATACTGTATATGAAGCAAGATGTATGGCATTATGTAGCAGAGAAAAAAAGTTTAATAACTCTGCTAAGTTATTTTTCATATTTTTATAATGATAAAAGAAGAAATTCAAATTTGTCAACTGGACAAAGTTTGTTTGGTCGAAAACGTTTCGCCGCTCATCCGAGAGGCTTCGTCAGTTCTGGTTAGAGTGCTGGTAAGACACTTGCTTATATCTCGCTGCAGGGAGGAGCTAACTAGCTAACTGCTTTCTGAAACTATCTCGCCTATTGGGCGAGACACTTGCTTATATCTCGCGAAACGTTTTCGACCAAACAAACTTTGTCCAGTTGACAAATTTGAATTTCTTCTTTTATCATGGATTCTACCTGGACGACTGAGGGACTCTTCACGTATTTTTATAATGCTCAAAGTGGCCACTTTTTGCTCTATCGACAGCATTGCAAACACTAGGCCTTGTCTCAAATGAGCTTCTAGATGAAGTCTCCTGAAATGGTTTTCACTTCATATGTGTGCCTTGTCTGGATCAAGAAATGCCAAGAGTCAGTCATAGTAGGGATGCAAATTATCGATTAATTCATTAATCTATAGTTGATTGACTTTATCGATCGACTTACGATTAATTGATAAGCGGCGTTTTTCACCTGAATTTTAGTGTTTCAATAGGGTCTTTAAGAATATAAGCTATAGTATACACATAACACTGAGTCATAAATATATCATAGTATTATTATATTGTATATTCCTCAATTAATTATTCCTTAGTAAAAAGCAGACAAATGTATGTATGGCAGCACGGTGGCTGAGTGGCTAGCACTCACACTTCACAGCAAGAAGGTTCCGGGTTCGATCCTCGGGTCGCCCAGACCTTTCTGTGTGTGTTCTGTGTGGAGTTTGCATGCATGGTCTGGGTTCGATCCCCGGGTCGCCTGGGCCTTTCTGTGTGGAGTTTGCATGTTCTCCCCGTGTCTGGGTGGGTTTTCTCCGGGCACTCCGGTTTCCCCCATCAACCCAAAACATGCACCATAGGTACCTCCAGCTTAGGTCCTGACCAAACCGAAGCAAGAAGATCATGGAGATGGTCCCCGGGCGCAGAAGTGTGCTGCCCACTGCTCCTAATATATGTATATACAGTATATATATATATATATATATATATATATATATGATGGGTTAAAATGCAGAGAAGAATTTCTCCAGTGTGAGATCAATAAAGTCACTTCTATTCTCTCTTCTCTATTGATGCTGAATAACAAAATACAGTAATCCCTCGCAGAGACTAGACCAGGACTAAACGTGGACTAGGTCTAGACTAGGGGTGGGTCACGATTCAATTCAAATCACGATTCATATGCCACGATGCGATACTATCACGATGCATCACGATACTTGAATTATTGCGATGCATTGCAATATATTAGACATACTTTAGTGAAAATGTACCAAAAAAAAGAGGATAACTGAAATATCAGTGGCTGTGTATCTGGGTAGTGTCTTCAATTGATACATAACTGAGCAACTCAATTCATAACTGAATTTATTGAATAACAAAAACAAATAAACCAAACCAATAACAAAAAGGCTGCCATCCTTCCTTGATACTGCCTGAAGTCCATTGCTTTGCTGGAAATCAGTTCAACACAATCGAATTGTGAATGCTTTTATCTATTTCCGAAGACAACTGCATTTACCTACGATAGATTTATTTATTCATTAATTTATGTATTAATCAAATCAAATCTTTGATTAATTTATGTATTAATATGTATTTATTTATTACTTATTGAATTTCTCCTTTTATCATTACTTATTTATGCTTTTAAACGCTAAAATATGAATTTATATTGTTAAATTACACTTTAATTGTATTGTTGTTAATGTTACCTGTAATGCCCACTTGGTCCTGATGGCTTCTGCAGTTACTCCAGTGTAAATATCTTCCCTCTCATCCTCGCAAAGGAAAGGTAGGGCCTTAAAACAGGGGTCAAGAGCCGAGGCCTTATACTGAGCCTCTTTTTCACTCACATACCTCTTGTTAAGATCCTGGCACATTGTGGTTTTAATTTCCCTTGTCAAAATGGAATCAGTCGGATTGTCTTGGAGCTCGTGGACGAGTTGAGCACGGAATGGCGCTACAATAGATAGCGTTGGACTGGTCTCCTCTGATATTGCGAGTATAGCTACTTTCATAGGTTTCATTGCAGCGACGACCTCCTCAGCAGCCGTTATGTCACACTCGGTAAGGGTGCAGATGTCCTTCTCAGACTTCCGTATTTCGGCAGACAGGAGCGCATTGGGCACACACAGCGCAGTAGGGATGGGCGATACCAGTTATTTTTGTTTCGATACGATACCAAGTAATACCAAGGTTAGAATCGCGATACCGATACCGATACTTTCATACATTTTTTAATACTACAGAAAAACACTAACCTGGCTCTAACTAGATACCTTGGCTTCGCAAAGCTCCACCAGGGGGCTTAGCTCCACACATTCTAACACCAGATATCTGAAAAAAATTCTTTGATGAAATGAAAATGGCAATGCAGACATCAAATGTGACCACTAGACTTTTGTTTGTGCTGCTTGTATTGCACGTTGTATTTTTATGTATTTGCCTGCCTGGGGACTGCGGATGAAAACTAGCTTTGTAGCTAAAATTCGGCATATTTACATTTGTTTTATACTTATGTTCATTAATGTGCACTGTCCCTATCAAATAAATAAATAAATAAATTAAATTAAATTAATAAATCTATTGTAAGTTGGGCACTTGCAGCCTATGAAAAAAGACAACAAATGACACTCTCACATTCTCCTCTCACATACACTACTCTTAGTCTTCTACATGCTTGATGGTTACCTGGATTCTCCCTCTCTCAAACGCCTCGGCAGCTGACCTCTGTCGTACTGCTGTTGCTGCTGTGCTGGAGGGAGCTGCCTGACTAGCCTCCTGTCGTCATTTGGTCAGTAGCATTTCGTCATGCTGAGGTTTATGATTTATGATCAAGTGTTTATTTAAAATTTGTGGTATTGCCACAATATCGGATCATTTTTTGGCACACACTGCACTTCGCAACATTGTCGTCCACGGTGTGGAAGTAACTCCACACCACACTTTGCTTGCGGTCTGCGGTCTCCCATGGCTCCCGCAGCCCCGCGCCGCTTTGACTGAAATCTCACAGCAGTGAGTCTATCGCGGGATGACGTACTACCCCACGTTTGGCGAGAACGCGGAAGGAAAAGTAGTGCCTGACAACTGGCAATGGTTGAATAATGAACAAAACACATATGAATTTGAACTAAATAAACTGAAAATTAAGTCAGTAAGAAAACATGACTTGGTATCGATATTTTAATACCAGGATCGATGCATATTCAATACCCCATCAGGATCGATATATCGATACTTTGGTATCGATCCGCCCATCACTACAGCGCAGCGTGAACGCACATGTTGCTCTAAAAACAGCTCCAGCATGTAAACACAGCCCACCGCTGGCGTGAAGGCAGCGGCATTTCCGCTTTTCCACATTTCCGTTTTTAAATTAATAATCGATATTTGGCATCAAGAATCGATGCAGTATATTGTGAAAGTTAGCATCGCGATGCATTGTCATGACGATTATTTTGCACACCCCTAGTCTAGACCAGAACTAAACCAGGTCTAAACCAGGTCTAAACCTGGACTGGGCCTGGACTAAACCAGGACTGGACCAGGTCTAGACCAGGATTAAACCACCACGTGCCGCTGCTGGTTTTGTGCGGCTGGTTTGTGGCTAGGGCTGAGACTACGCCTTCCGGGCATCGCGGTTCGATCTCGAGGCGCGCGTACACCGGGGCTGCTGAGCAGTGCCGCTTGGCGCCTGCGGCCCGCTGTGAGTCGAGCTTGGCGCTGCGCGGTTGCCCTGTTTCGTGTCCACGCGGGTGCGCGTGTCCGCGATTAATTGAAATTAATGCATTTTGTTCGACCAACGTCTTGATCGACAATTAATCGTAAGTCGATTAATTGTTGACATCCCTAAGTCATAGTCATAGTCATAGTTTGCTTTATTGTCGAAAAACCACATGTACATAGAGTAATTCGAAATTTCGTTTCCCCGCTAACCAGGCAGTGGCAGTGACAGGCAGTGATAAAAGCAAAAAGTTTATTTTTAGTTTATTTTTTGATTGCTAAATTCCATGTGTGGTAGATAGAGACATGCACATCCAATAAAATTGTGACTGTGTGCTATGTTCAAAGACAAAAATTATACAAAAGAAAAAAAGCAGATACACACTGCAGTTATTTGGAGTTCCCAAAGTTTTATTTATTTATAATATGTATAAATAAAATTTGCTCATCTGTTTTTTCTTATGTACATCTTTTGTACACACATCCATGTGTGTTATTCATAGTTTTGATGCCCTCAGTGAGAATCTACAATGGAAATAAAGAAGAATCATAAATGAAAAAGTGTTTCCTAACTTTTGACCTGTAGTGTACCTCAGTCACCTTTGTCGTTTAGACAATTAATCGGTTTCTTAGTCCACCAAAACTTTTATGAGTTCAACTAATCGTTTTATTTAGATTATAAGAATTTATATGGGACAACAGCAGAAAGGAGACATTAATGAGTTACTGAGTTAGCTGAAGATTTAGATTTTTTTTTTATATATATATTTATTTGCAGTGTTGGGAAAGTTCATTTTCTACATGAACTAGTTCAAAGTTCAGTTCACACATTTCAAAATGAACTAGTTCGTTCATAGTTCATAATTGTTTATAGTTAGTAGTTCGTTCATAGTTCCAAAAAATGAACTAGTTCATAGTTCTTTTTTTTAATACATTTCTGTGAGCTATTATTTTTCAATATCATTGCCAAAGCCCATATAGAACCATAGACAGCAATTATTATATCAGTTTTAACAATCAAACCATGTGTTATTCCCTTCCTCACCGACCTTGTCATAGAGCTCTTTTAAATGTTCATATGACGAATCCTTGCTGCTCCTACCTGCTACAGTCGTGTCCATAAGCTGTTTCCCAAGTCAGCGTGTACAAGGGAGAACAAGGAGCAGACCACCCGGCTCATTGAGCTGAGGCGGGACCTGTTCAATTTCGCAGACGGCCATGTGGTCCACGGACTGCACTCAGGGCTGAGCGAGTATACACCGCCTCGACTGCAGGCTGAGACCACACTCCGAACCACGCACACTCTCTAAACTGGGAAACGGCTCATGTCTCCATGCTGCCTTTTTTATTCCGTCTTGCTTCGATGACACATGCGGCGATGCGACGCTGGTGTTGCAAAATGAAATGTTTTCCCACGGGATTTCGCCTAGAACACTACAGAAATCTGAGACCCTATTGAACGAAGTTAAGTAGATAGCGTGTGTCGTTCACAGACACCAGTATGAACTCGTTCACAGTTCGTTCATCAGGCAGTAATACAGTGCGTTCAGTTCACGTTCGCCCAAAATATGAACGCGTTCATGAACTATCGTTCAGTGAACGCGTTCAGGGACAACACTGTATATTTGTATGTAAAAAGACAGATTAAACTCGATCACAATCACAAGTTTAATATTTCTGTATTATTTTTTCCTAGTACTTCCTAATACACCTGTGTAGGTGTAGTGCAGTTTGGGTCAGATACAAATTGAGTTAGTTTTGAGAGCTTTTGCCATGGTCCCCTTTTTAGATGGGCAGAACATGCCTGCAGTCGACCAAGAATTTAGTCGACAACAGCTCTACAGTAATATATCATTTTTAAATGACTACATTATAATACATTATGTCTTTTACTTTTGGTCATTTGTAAGTTTCAAGTCATAAATGATAGCATTTTTTTTCAGGCAGAGGGGATTGAGATGATGAAGACCCATAACCTGCTGCTCTGCCCTAAAGGTAAGATCAAATATTAGTGCCATGTATTATTATAACAATCTGACTGTATTTTTCTAACTGTAAAATACAGAGGAGACCCTGACTGAAGAGATTGAAGTTCAACTCCCTGAAAATGTGATTGTTGGATCTGCTCGAGCTGCAGTGTCTGTGCTGGGTAAGAGTTTACAAAACATATATATGGCAGTAATCAATTTTCTTCATTATGCCAATGTGCGAAAAAGTACAATATAAAACTGCAAAATTGTATGTCTTTATTTATTTATAATTTTATTTAGCAAATAGTAGCCTTTTGATTTACAAATTTGCAGATATGATTGCTTAAAGCAAGCCTATTATACAAAATCAACTTTTCAGAGCCACCAGTGTACGTGTACGCCCACTGCTCTGTACTCACTTTGTTCTCCAATTTTATTTTCTTAATCTATGATACGCATAGGATTGGGCAGAATTGCATAGTGATTTTGGTACAAATGAAAAAAATGGCATACACCCAACCATACAAAACTGTAATAATAAGAAGATTTGTCCAGGTGAGATTTTGGGCAGAGCCATGAAGAACCTGGACGGTCTGCTGCGGATGCCTTATGGCTGCGGGGAGCAGAACATGGCTCTTCTGGCCCCAAACATTTACATTATGGAGTATCTGAAAAACACAAACCAGCTCACAGCAGAGCTCAAGGAGAAGGCCACACGCTATCTGGTCAGCGGTGAGTGAAACCCATTTTAATGGTGCATTAACACTTTTTGGTTTAGTCCTGATGTAGACTTTGCGTAGTGTCTATTGCCTCTCAAATATCGCTGTATCTCTCACAAAGTTGTTGATTTTTATGTCCCAGGTTACCAGAGGCAGCTGAACTACAAGCACAGTGATGGCGCCTACAGCACTTTTGGAACAGGATCAGGAAACACATGGTGGGTACATTTAAAGGACACCTATTATGCAAAATTGACCTTCAAAGATTCAAAGCTTTTTATTGTCATATGCACAGTAAGGAAACACGTTTCCCTGTACAATGAAATTCTCACTTTGCTGCCCACAATGGATGCCCAGAGTATACAAAAAATTAAAATAGATAAATAAGATAAAGAGAAGCATGTAAAAAATATAATCAAATAGAAACAATCTTTACAGAATATACACTATGAAAAATATAGGCTAGGAGCTTTTAATCATGTTATAGCTATTCCCCCTTCTTATTTACCCTCTCGAAGTTGTAATTGAAGTGATTTGTGCATGTTTGAGTAATTTTTTATTACTTATTTTCAAGACTCCATATTCATAACCTGTGTTCACAAACCACCGGCATACACCTACTTCTCCTACTAAATTTGTTCTGCAATATTTATTTTCTCAATCCATGATACACGTAGCATTCAGCAGCACAGGGTATTTTAACTATATAGCAAGCTCAAGCACAATATGTGTTCTTTAAGAAGACATATTAAGCTTTTTTGTGGTATTCAGTATTGAACTATAACATATAATATAATTTTACATTTTGTTAATTGTTAATATTTATTTTAAATGTCTTAAAGATAGAAATTGGACCATTGACATTCTGTTCAAAACTGGGGAACTTTACTAGCTGCTCTTCATCTTAAGCAGCAGTTTTATACGGTTTAAAAATACCTAGGTGACATTTAGGTCCAAAAGTCAGACTTTTTAAAAAAAATAATTACAGGGTAGTGAGCAGAGATGGGGGTAGAAAACAGGCATTTTCTGTGCACTCAAATTCAGTTGTGAACGATATGTCCCCTTAAAACTTTCTGTAAATATTGTACGGTATAAGTTGCAGAGTAGTTAGTATTTCTGCCTCTAACAAAAGACTTGCAGAACTGTCAGTACTGTAAAGCAATGAATGCAGTGGAGATCATGACTACATTATAGATTTAGCCTTTTTATGTATGTATTCATTTATCTATTTATTCCTCAGGCTGACTGCTTTTGTCCTGAGATCCTTTGTGAAAGCCCAAAACTTTATTTTCATTGACCCAGCAAATATTCAGGAATCAAAGGCGTGGCTGGAGTCGAAACAGATGCCAAGTGGTTGCTTTGCTCAAGTTGGAAAATTATTTAACAACCGAATGAAGGTAAAAAATAAACATTAAATTTGACTGTAAACCACTTAAAATACAGTTAGTTATACTGTTTGAAAACACACTGACTTATGCATGTTTTAAGGGAGGAGTTTCTGATGAAGTAACATTGACGGCCTACATAACTGCTGCTCTGTTGGAGATGGAAGTGCCTGTCGATGTGAGTATAAAACCATATATTTGCTACAATAACAGATTAAATACAATTAAAGATATTATTTGTTCATCTGTTTATTTTATTTTACTTGTTTTATTTCATTGATATTTTTTCAAAATAGCAATAGTAGTATTGTATCAGTCATTGAGGATGGACCACCAGATTCATAGATTCATGGGTTTCATCTTATATATGCAACTTTTTCCTCATTCAGCAGATATAATGGGTTTGAAATT